>JXSR01S066656.1:10336-23621 GCA_000969725.1 Ophiothrix spiculata | reverse complement strand
TTTGTTTCTCCGCTAAGACTGAAGTTTACGTACATTTACTAAATAAAATGACATAACATTCAAAAAAAAAACACGTCTTATCATTAATTATCAAATTGCGATCATCCTGAAATCAATGAAATTTTCAGAATTCTTACCGTTTACACATTCCATCAAAATATATAATCCACAGCGAGAGAACCATTACACCAGCTTTTTTTCTAAGTGCATTTGTGTAGACTGCGTCGACTGCCGCGACGAAGTTTACTACGCGTGACAAACTTAAGATACGCGCGGTTTGCAAGTATGCGTTACGCGGCTGCAATCACGGCGCGCTGTAGCATTGCGTAAACAAACAATTTAACTTGTGGAAATATAATGATGCTCCAGTTTCTTTTTTCTAATTGGCTTTTGTCCAGATTATGGATCTTATTGAGTTCCGAAGTAAAGCTAATTACTAAACTGGCACTAATAGGCCTCTAATATGCATGTTTCATAACCTCTACAATGGTGCATCTAAGTTTTTCTTTGATTTTGAGTCTACCCTATACCGAAATACCGCTTTTATTTTACATGTGCATCCTCACTTTCTTGGGGTTTTGTTAGCTTTAGGCCAAATCCAGTGCAGCGCTTTTTAGTTTATCGATGGTGAAGGTCTTATGTAGACATTCGCCAACAACAACAAAAACATTCCTATTTAGGAATTAATTATCTTCAAGTTATGTATTTGATACGCCAAAGGTGTCCGATGTCATCAATTGAGTTTTTTATAGGCTTGCAGAAATGTTTTTGCAAAGTATACTTTGGTTTTTGTAAGACAAGATTGTTCGACAGTTTTCCTTTTCATTAGTTCCTCTATGCAGTAAAGGCTGCATGCCCTTTTTAATTAGGCCTTTCATCATGAACATTTTTAATTTTTAACCAAAAAACTGATCCCATGCCGAATGCATAGAGTCGGGTTTTGACATTAAAATAAGAAATATAATACACAGTTATATTGCTGAAACTATTGACGGCATATTATTATTGTTAAAAAGTTCTATTCCCCTAATTGTTGAGTTAAAACTTTTAAATTATAACGACTATTGAAAAACAAAAGCCACTTTGCTGCCAGGAGGGAAAAAGAATATGAAGGGAGACGCCGGCAATGAAATGAGTTAAACCCATCTTAAAATCATATCTTTATGTTCTTGAAATTTGATATATATAAAATATAACCCTCTTAATTAATTCTAGGATTACATATAATCATAAAATTTACCCTTTGACATTTTGCCGCATCTTAGTTTGGTTTACGGCCCCACGTTTCAGCTGATCCAAAAGTACCGTGCCGCGCGCCGAGGTTCGATATTTTACCGCTAAACGTTGCGTCATATGCATGATGAGAGTGTCACAGCAACTAAAATTGTCACGGCAAATGTGTTACATTTTAGTGAGATAAATTATCTTTCGTTGCACACCCCTTCATATTTATATAATAAAACAAATTAATAAGCTCATGAATATTTAAACATGAATATTCATGACCCATGGGATATAGCGATATAGTTAGATTTTCCAACCGCCGCAGTGTCACCGCAATATATCTATTTACTATTTTCTACACACCGGAACTTTGAGTAATGAAATGGTCACATTAGTAAAACAAATAAATGATTTTAATTCTGAAAATTTGATTTATGACGAATTCTAGTGGTAAATATGTTATCCTTTAGTACAGTAAAGTAGATAAAATAGAAAAAAATCGCTCGCATACACAGACACCTCAGAATTTTTATGCACTTTTATACAGGCCTGTATATAATCATTTCATATATATATATAGGCCTATTGCGAAAAGAGGAGAACATTATTTTTGACTACACAAGTCTACCAAGTGCTCTTGGATAGACAAAGAGTTAGCAGCCAACTAGAGTTAGCAGTGTTTCATGAATATGGGCCCTTGACATGCTATTTATCAGAAGTACCTGCAATATCTTTAGAACAGAGGATGGATTTATAAAAACCACTTTATGGAATATTTTGGGCAAGGCTGGACCAGGGCGGTGAAACTCGTATTCTCAGCCAACAGACGAAGGTGGTCTCATCCACCCTTGAGTCAAATGGTTAACAGTGTATAAGTGCACAGCATTAATCTATGCTAGCCAATCAGATTGGCGTAAGCGGGCTTGCAGGGTGGATTTGCAAACAAATCACCCCACCGGGTCAGCGCACTTTTCCAACAGCGAGTTTCAACTCCCATTCTCTCTATTCCCTGGCTGGACATTGGCATTTTTTCGTACTAGCCAGTCGGGCAGGTAACAAAAGTTACCCTACCCGAATTTTAACAATTTAAAAACAAAATATCAGTAACCTCTCAAAAAAATTGAAATTTGCTACAATTGGCACAAATTTGTGCATTTTCATAAAGAAAGTTGGAAAATTGTGTGGTTTTGCAAAAATTTGCTATTTCTATATACATTTAAACCCAAATTTTGAAAGATTTTACCCGCCATGTCAGGCAGGTAACTTTAAATTTTTACCCGCCCGACACCAAGGTTACCCGCCAGTGGCTATCAGGCGGGTGCTAATGTTCAGCCTTGATTTTGGGTCATAAAAATAAAACTCATACATTAGCAAGTGGATCATACTAATGTAATACGATGCAGAAAACTTGCACAAACTCTTCTTAGGACTACTATTTGGTAATGATTGATCTAATCATCAACCAAAAGTTGTGCAATTGTTTAGCTCATCGGGTGTTGCACTGGAAATGAAACTTTCGGGTAATTGTATGTATGTATTTGACAGGTTTGCCATTATACAGAGTTATGTATGCATGCTATTGGTTTGTTCATTGCTTATTTTCTATTTGTTCAAAGTTATAATTAAAAGTTTTGAAAAGTCTTTAGCATATTGCAGAGTGCTTATTTGTATGAGGGAGTTTATAGCCGGATGGTTAATAACCATATAACCATTGGTTATTTATTTATTCAGTAACAATTTTGAAGTGTTTGTATATTAGATGAGAAATTTACATAAGTATATAGGAATATATTGTATCCAGGGAAAAATCAGGCTCTCAGGTATTTCAAACAGTCCTTTTTCTTCACAAACTTTTATATTTTGATGGGTCTATTTTTCATAATTTTCCAAAATTTGCACCAAGTGACACATAGTTGGACTTTTTTTTTTGCGAAACCTTTAAAAATTTGGGTGAATAAAATACAATATTTTGAATTTGACTCAAAATTTGGGATATTTGGTATACAGATGAGTCCAATCTTTCTGTAAATTTGTATTTATTTATATTGGTAGCATTTCAAATTTCCCACGGGCAAGTCCCTACCCAAACCAACCTTGAGACCCCCCCAAAAAATATTGCATAAGTTGGTTTACAGTGTTTGAATGCAACATACAATTTAGAGATATTTTGTACTTTGCAGTTTAGTAGTCTTCAGTTTTTGTATATAAGTTAGTTTGTAGCACTTGTATTTACTACATTTGGTCCCTGTTTGGGGGTTTGTTTTTGCTTGTAAAAGTATTTTCTGAAAGAAAATTTAATAAAGAATATTAAAGATGTTAATATCGATATCTCATAAAAGTATACGTTTTGAATAAATTAACATTATGTAAAAATATGGATGCAGATTTTTTCAGAAAAGAAAATTAAAAAAAAAAAGTTTGAAAACTTTGTTTCAGGTTGAATTTCATAATCTAGACCATTTGGTCTTGAAGTGTGTTTTTGGTTTTCAAAATAGATACTTGAATCTCAAACATTGACAAAAACATTACTATTTTGGGGTTAGGATTTTTTGTTATGATGTGACATTGTGCTACATAAAAGTGGCAAACTTGTACAAATTCATGATGGGCCATCAAAAGCACATTCGACCCCGATGTTGTGTACGATCGCGCAAAACTCAATGGTTATGAGAATTAAAGGTATAGGAATTAATCACATTCTCATCCCCAGGGCTCAAACAGAAGAAGTTTGTTTTTTGATGTCAAATTATAGCACATATTTATCGAAATTTCACGACTAAATTCTTTATAGTTTTGAAGATATGGTATAAAATGCAGATTTAATTTGTATGTACGTCTATTTTCTATTTTTCCTCTTTATTTACATATCAACCTAATCCCCAGAGTTGCATGCTTTCTTTTGCCTCTGAAGAGTAAACAAGGAGCAACCTACACGTTAAACCTTACAAAATATATTTCAGAGGCCAAGGTCAATTAGTTAAAAGTAAATTATACACATGTTGAAATAGTATCTTACACCTATGCCTTTCTTTATATGAGCGGTGCTCTGGTAAAATGAGCATTTTTTGGCATAACATGCATTAATGCATAAGTTTTAACCTATACCTCACATTTTGAAGGTCAATTATGCCGGGAAGCAGAGGTGGTTTTCAGGATATCCCACAATGCATTATTCTGATACACTGATATATTATAGGCAATAATGGTTTTCTGGACAAGGGGCTATTAGGAATTTTAGAATTCCATTGAATAGTACTCATTCATATCTTTCTAGGGATGTGTTTCTTTTCACAATAGCCCAGTGTTTACCCACATTGCTGACACCTCAAAAACCTCAGAAACCTGTACATAAGTATAGGAGTTGAATTGGATTTGCAGGCATATTGTACAATGTTGCACTGCATCATGGGATATTGTGAAAACCTCCTCTGGCCGGGAAGTGCAATTATTCACAGGCAATTGATCACATTTTGCTATTATTTATACACTATATTAATCAGTAACTTTAAAATCGCCATTTTGCCAGATTTTGAGTGGACTACCTTGTATTTTGATCTCTATCACTATTTCTATTGTGGAAAGAAAGTATGACATATTATACAGGGCATGCTGAACGGCCGGGCAGAGGGGGCTCGAGCCCCCTCACTTTTTGACCAGGGTCCCTGGACCCCACGCTGATTTGCGCCACGCTCTACTAGAGAGTAAAAACCTGAGCCCCTCACTTTAAAAGGCGTTCTGTGAGCCCCCTCACTTTAAAAAACGTTCCGCTGGCCCTGTTATATATCACTCGAAAGCTGATATTATAGAGAATTAAAATATGCCATAAACTCAATTTGAAAATCATTTTTATATACAGATCAGCTTCTGGGTTCTATCCCCAGGTGGACCATGTCTCCTTGTTTCCTTGGGCAAGAAACTTTCCTGTAATTGCTCCCTATTCTGGGAGCCATGTTTAGCTGTTGGTCCTCCTTCACGTTTGACTCCACATTGGGGTGTAGTGAAGTATTTTATCCAAAAATCCAACAGATGGTAATCAATACCCCTGCGGAAAAAAATCAAGTTTGTTGTACACATACTCACCCCAGTAGTCCTATTCAATGATACCCAAATGTATCAATATTGTTTGAACACAAGCCAAAGGACAATAACATCCTTTGAAAATTCCACATTTATATTTAACATTCACGTCTGACAGATATGCCCCAAGAACCATAATATGCATGTTACATAAGTCACATCTATACTTATATGTGACAAATTTACATGTTTCATCTAAAATATTCACATAAAAATAGAAACAATAGATAATAAATATGACACCAACCATATTGCCATCAGATATCAAGTGACGATTACATTTATACCTTCAGGCCAGCTTTGTGATAATCAAATTCATTGACATCAGTGCACTGTGATTTTTTCATGTCAAATTTGATAGCTATCAGATTTTGACCATACATTTTTATTCAGTGTATTTGGGACATAAATTACATATTCAAACAAACTGAATAAAAACGTATGGTTAAAATGTTGTTAATGTTCTTAAAACTGATCCAAAAGATTGTGCACTTACGTGGACATTTTGACAACAAGCTGTTGTCTTATTCATCACTTGTTTGGTTGTGATTTCTTGAAATTCTCAGGAGTCAAAAATTGGTCATAAAGGTGTGATAATTGATATTGTCCTTCATCTCTGTTCATAGTAGCGCCCCCTCGCTTTCTGATTTCTATAGCCTCCCTTATATATCGCTTATATTTGTCCTGTTCCAACCAAACAAGTGATGAATAAGACAACAGCTTGTTGTCGAAACGTCCACGTAAGTGCACAATCTTTTGGATCAGTTTTAAGAACATTAACAACATGATATTTACCGATCCTGATAAATCTCTTCAATCATGTATGGTTAAAAATTGGAATACATGTAAATAACATTTGAATTTAGTGCACTATATAATTATATAATCATATTGTAAATGAAAATAAATGCTTTTGTAACTTGTAATTAGGCCAAAAAAATGAATAGTTTGTTTGCCCTCCAGTGGAAAAATTGAAATTTTGGGTCGGTTGGTTGATTGTTTTTTTTTTCCTCATCACTTATATTTTAAAGAATGATGTCATTCCATGGATTTTATCGTGAATACCAAGCAATACAGGACTTAATCAAAGATTGTGGGTCATTATTTAGAGATACCATGCATTTTATACTACTAAATGTAACTTATACTACTAAATGTAAAAAAAATAAACTAAAATCGTGACTCAAATTTTTGGAATTTTTAGGGTCGGTCGCGGAGGGCAAACAAACATTTTTTTAGGCCTTATGTTTCTTATGGTACAAATGTCTGATATAAATATTTTTAATGGCTGTCTTCAGTAGACAACTTCCCTTAGTTAAAACACTACATCAAGTCACTCTTTCTTCAACTACATCATTATGCTCTGTATAAATATTAATTTTGGGAGGGGGAGGTTACCCCTTTAACCTTTTTCTGTTGCATGGTTTACTAAGGGTAGGGAGTGGTTAAACATTCTACATATCAAATTTTCATGTGTTTTTGTTTGTTTTAAGTTGGAAACTGTGATTCCAACATCTTGTTTTGTGGCACGAGGTATTTTTATAAATGGTACCGTAAATATTGGGTAGGTGGTAACCATATATTTTACAGATAGGAAACATACCTGTCTGCACTCCAAAAATTCACCTAAATTAGAGAATTGCGCCATGTTGGTGCCATGCCTGGCTGGACCGACGTTGTGCGATTGCATAGTGACCTCGGTCGCATGCTCCAATTACTTGATTACAGCGCAAAACGCATCTTACATTTTTCCGCCCAACTGTGCGTACACAAGCAATAGCGCTTGACTGACCCGATAGCCGCATTCTACCAATGTATGGTATGGTGGCAACTAACTTACTTTGATGGCTTCCATAAATAGATACCAGCAGTCCAGTGTTTCCGCTAAGGCCGTATGGCGCATCATTGGCGCAGAAGCGGTGAAAATTGGCATAACAAGTTTCTGAAAATGTGTGAGAAAGATATTTTTCTAGCTTTATTGAGCTAATTTTCAGCCACAGCTAATGATTTTGGCGCAAGCACCTTTTCAACTTTGTTAAAATTGCTCAAACTGGCGCAAGTTCAAAAACCTTAGCGGAAACACTGGATAACAGTGTTCATGCTAGGGCCGTATCGCGTACAATTGGTGAAGGAGCCGGTAAAATTGGCGTAAAAGGTTTCTGAAAATGAAGAAAATAAAAGATTTTTTTCCTTGCTTTATTTGACCGATTTTCAGCCTCAGCTCATGATTTTGGCTTAAGCACCTCTTCAACTTTGTCAAACTTGCCCGAATTGGCGCAAGCTCAAAAACCTTAGCATGAACACTGCATTATACTACCCCTCAGTGATTTTTTCATTTGTAAACCTATATGCCTAGGATCAGTTTCGTATATACTTTTTATAAGCAACGGGGATTCAAATTCTGATTGGGTCCTGATCAACAATTTGTTTAGTAGTGAACATTGTCTATTGGAGTGTGACTAAACAACTCAAATTATTCTTTCAATTGGTAAATATCATTGTGTTTGTTTGTTACTTTGCCATATTTCTAAAAATATGGAAAACATACGACATAAAAATAAAATTTGAAAAACCCCATAAAAATACGGAAATGCGCTAGAATGGGAGACCTCATAATTTCCAACTATATAGTGGTGATCAAAGTATAGAATTAGTTTAATACTTACAAATTTGGTTCAGAAACTAGAATATTTGACAAATAGAATTTCAATTTTGTAAAACAGAAAATAAGGAGGCTTTTCAATATCCTTTTGCATGACTCAATGCCGAGTGAACATTGAATGCTTTAAGGCCAAAAAAGAGCACAAGTTCAAGACTCCTATTAATGTTTGCATTACAAATGTACATGTGAAACATATTTATCTCAATTTGATCAACACTAAACAGGCATTTACAGATATTAGCATTGCATGTTCATACATCATGTTTGTGCTATCAAACTTATTTTACTGTCTCGGGGATCAACGCTAGAATCGGAGACCTCATAAATTTCAACTATTTAGCAGTGATCAAAGAATAGTATTAGTTTAATACTTACAAATTTAGTCCAGTAGTTGATATTGACAATATACATCCACATCCAAAATGTTGACTCCCGTCCCATTCCTAGCCTGGTTTTGTTATGGCTGTATGACTCATGGTATATAGTTTGGTAAGCTTATGTGGCTGGGTCACTATTTGCAAATTGACAGAACAAACAGATAGAAGCTGATTAGAGTACTGTGTTTAATGCTACGACCTAATTTGATCTACATCTCAATCCAGAATAGCAAACATCACACTGCTCACCCATGCCATGTCAATATTTTCCCAAATGCAATTTGCACACCATTCGCAAATAAATTGAACTGAAATCTCATAAAATCCAGTCCAGACATTTTCTTTGATATAGAAAATTATTGATAAGTGTTGAGTCTTGAGTAAAAAATCAAGAATAAATGGCCGACCATAGGGCCTACATGTAGGTGGACATTTGTTTAAAGTGTGAGATATTCTTGAGGGGAATTCAGGGGTAGTGTACTACCTTCTTTTTACACATTCAAATTCGTAGGCCAGAAAAAAATGGATCTAGAGTAAATCCAGTTAAGCCATGGTTAAGATGGTTCTTTTTCTTAGTATCACCTTCTCACTGGCACTGCATAACAGAGATAATTTTTAAGTTAAAAGGATGGTTTAGGATAACCAGAATACTGTAAAACAAGAAATATTTGTGGAAATAAAATTTTGTGAATTTCAGAATCTGGGGCTTTTGGCGGCATTTTAATTTCACTAATTACATCAGCATGCCATTAAAATCAATGTACATTGTTAATATTAGCAGCAAATTAATTTTGCGATTTTGGGTTAAATTGCTAAATTAAATTGCTAGAAAATATTTTTTGTTTTACAGTATTCAAATATGTGAAAGAGAAAAACAAGGCATTACCAGTACGGTATGGTCTGTACCCCTGTAATAAATAATATGAGTGCAGCAGAAAAAGAAAGATAATATGAGGAAGGAGAAGAATTTTTGTCAATACAATTCAAGAAGGTAGTCAAGGTAGTATGTCATCATCATCATCATCATTCATTATCATGCTTTGAAGTGCTATAGAAGGGGAAAATATGGGATCAAAAATATGATGTTGATAATATGATGAAATAGTAATGATTTATGCCTGATATTTATTGGTCTTGCAATGAGTTTATAAAATTGGCTTGGACTATGTCTTGCCTAATATTTAAAAAATACAGATCAATTTTTCACAATATTAAGGGTTTGAGACCTTGAAATTTTGACCATATTTAGAGTCACTTTGCCCCGGGAGGGGGTGGCACTGTCAGTGTAAGGTGGGCACCATGTGCATGTAGGGCTTTTCAAAATGAACCCTAAAAAAGCTATGACAATTGTCCCCTTTTTTCAATAAAGTATATAGTGTATTTCCTCCTGCCCACTGTCAGACAAATTCAATCTGATCTAATGACTTCTTTTTGAAGGAATTTCAATATCAAAAGGTACAAATTGGGTCAAAAAAGTTTTTGGTATGACTGAAAATTTGATTTTTTAAATGACACCAAAATTAAAAGGCACCGGACATTTGGTTACTGATTTATGATAAAACAAAGAATGACAAAATTAACATATTAAAAGAATACACTTCTGAGAAAAATGGGTTTGAAAATCACGACAATTTTAACTCAAGATATTGCTTTCATAGAACCCCATTTTAAAACTCCAAAGCAACCAACACTTGTACTTCCAGATTGACACAAATTTGGCACATATGGAAGTTATTGGAATGCACTGCATTTGTTGTGCAAATTGGTCATATTTGGTACTCAATTGTCGATCCCACAGACATTTTCAGACAAAAACTGGATCTGACTTGGTCACATAAAACTCTATTTTTCCCATTTAGAGTGTAATTTTTCAGAAAACAAGTCCATTCATTAAAAATATATACTTCAAGGATCTCATTTATTACAATATCTAAAAATCGACCTCCCGACCAGTTTTCACTCATTTTCAACTTCAGATAGCAGTAGCTCAGAATCGGGTTTGCCGACAAGTTGTACCTTTTGATGTAACGTGTTACATATAGACCCAAGCAAACATATTTTAATATATAAACATACACTTTTGTATTTAAGTGGTGTGTTTCATTGTATAATTTGGCTCTGCCTCACCTACCAGTACAAATTGTGAACTCTGGACCTGCTACCTGCAGAAAATAACCATTTGTTATCCATTTTGTCTTTCTTTCTTGGTAGTTTGTTTTTGATTATTGATAAACACAAGGTAGCATAAAATTATAACCAGTTGGCTTGAACAATATTAATTATGCAAATACTACAGTATGCAAATTAAATGGGTGTGTACAATATGTTATACTTAGTAATAAGTGTAATTTTACATCTTGAGGAGGCTATACAGCATTAACCCATTACTTGATTGGTGTAAGGGTCCATGGGGGGATGTTTATGCAACTTTGGTTTTGGTAAGGGGTGTGCGGCCCGATACCTGAAACTGTTATCTAGGGAATGAAAGACTGCTCTGAAAAGGTGGTCAAGGGAACTGAAGTAACCCAAAAATGACCTTGGAGAGCTAATATTTTTGGGAAAATGTCCTAAATTTTGCTTGAAATGGAGGTCTTTGGAACTAAATTTCAAAAAGGAGGCCAGGGAACTGAATTTTTTTACAAGTTTGTGAACTAAAGATTGTGCTTGAAATGGGGGTCTAGAGAGCTGATCACATGTTTTACAGATTTAATGAAACGGACATGAAATAAAATCAAAATTATAACGCCATCTGACACAAAAAGGTACACCCTGCAAAATTGTCTTGCCCCTGCTCGCCCCCTCAACTGAAATGTTCTGGTTACGCCACTGTAACTCATGAATCATTAAAGGGGGCGGCGTAGTGTAGTGGTTAGCAATCTCCCCTTGCACGCATTGGGGCCGGGTTCGATTCCTGGTGAGGGTTGCCTTGCCGGAATGGAATCTCGGAATCTTTGCTAAGATGTTTATCTGACTTGGTGGGAGCATTGGGTCAGATATTCGATCTTCTCCGCCCCTTATATGAAGTATTTAGAGTTGGGTGAAAATTTCATGAGAGATTGTCGTCCTTCGGAGGGGACGTAAAGCCATCGGTCCCATGTACAGAAGAGTCACACCTGTACATGTAATCACAGTCAGTATCGTAAAGAGTAGGGTATTCTACCCCTGATTGTTCCCAACCCCATTCTGGTCATGGTAGGGGTACCCCTTGTAGAGTGTTTATCACTGTTGGGTATACCCGTGAGGATCACTCCTCTAAAGTGTAATAAAAAAAAGAAGATTGGTAGAAATATACTTTTTTTTCCATTCTATTCATCCGACTTTATTCCATAATATATACATGTAAAATATAAACAAACAAGATAAAAATACAAAGATACAATTATGGAGGAGTAGTCAAAAGGCCAGTGTAGGCCATAGAGTTTACCCCTTGATTAATAAGGCCTAAAAAATGTTTGTTTGCCCTTCGCGACCGACCCTAAAATGCCAAAAATTTGGGTCGGGTATTTTAGGTTTTTTTCTTCAAACACCTAAAATATGAAAACTCAATATTTTCGACAAAATATGTAAAATTTAACAGTATAAAGTCACATTTAGTAGTATAAAATGCATATTTACTATAAGTAATGACCCACAATCTTTGACCAAGCCCTACATTGCTTGGTATTCGCGATAAAAATCCATGGAATGAGATCATTCTTTAAAATATATGTGCAGACCGGATGGGCAGAGTAAAAAAAAAAAAAAGGATCAACCGACCGACCCAAAATTTTAATTTTTCCACTGGAGGGCAAACAAACAATTTACTTTTTTAGGCCTAAGTTCAAGGAGTTACCATGGAGACAGGCCCAAAGTCAAAAGTTAGACATGTTAGAAGACATGGGCCGGAAGATAGTAACTCCCGGAAAACTTACAACATTATGTTACTACATGTAATTTTTCTGCTTTCTTATGATGAGAAAAACATGTTAAAATGGTTTTAAACAAAATTGTTCACAAAATTATGAACAATTTTGAAATTTAACTGCTGCAGTGACTTCTCAACACCCTCCTGCAGGGTCCCATGCAACAAATTGATTTTGTGACCATGCTAGCGATGTCAGATGGTCCATAGGTAGAACACATTTAAAATAACTTCCTGTCACATGTCTTGCTCCCTGTGTAATAAGGTGTAGGAAAGAGTCTTTAGAGGGACAAATCATGATTCCATTTTCATTCTCTAGGTCACCTCATAGACATAATTGTACATTTGCTTTGGCTTGGTTTTGAACTCTTAAACAGCAATATAAGATTTGGTTCAAAAATAGATTTGAATAATTATGACAAACTTTGGGCATCCGTATGCATATCTCTAAACTTGTTTTCTCATGAAGCAAATGCACATGCAATTTCCTATACCTATAACTTGTACAATTAAATTTCAGGATCCCAAATTTAATTCAACAATTTGCCCTAACTGAAAAAGTATGCAACTCTGGGTCAAATCATTGGGAGGGTATCAACAAAGCAAACCCAGTCAGTCAAAAACCAAATCAAAAGTCATGGATGATAGGGGCACCCTGTCCCATACCAAAAATAAATGCCATCGGATAGCCATCGGATAACTATCCGATGGCTTTTTGGTAGCCATCCGAAACCATCGGCTACCCGATGTCTTCCCGATGGCTCTATCCCTTGCTATCAGAAAGACATCAGGTACCCGATGTCTCTCCGATAGGTAACAGAAAGACATTTGCTAGCCGATGTCCAGCTAATGGCACATCAGGAAGCCATCAGGTAACTTAGTTTATAGAAACAGCTATCAGGAAGCCATCCAGAAACTTAGTTTAAAAAATAAATGATACCAGTATCATCGGGAAGCCATCTGCAAACTTAGTTTATGAAAACAGCTATCAGGAAGCCATCGAGAAACTTAGTTTGTAAAATAGATGACCATAACCATCGGGAA
>JXSR01S066653.1:0-22293 GCA_000969725.1 Ophiothrix spiculata | reverse complement strand
TATGAAGTTCAGAACAGCAATTTTATTTTTTGCTTATGTGATGGCCACTCACTCTTATATTTGCCTGCCCACTCAGATATTAGCAAATAGAACTTCGTCATTTTTTCTTTTGAAAGAAATCGAAAACATATCATATAATTCCAACAAATGCAAAAGAAGTGGGGAAAATTTTGACTTCTAAATAAGGGGTATCAATATATCAATCACATAAAATTTGTAAAAGCATATTTCTGTCAGCTGCCAGTAATTCAAACAATATATCTAATTGAAATTTGGAATTTATTTGTTGTCGAAATTGAGTGGGATAGTAGGGTTAAGGGGGACATGTAGTATCAATTACATCAAACAATACAAGTTTTTCATTCAATTTGATGGATTCATCAATTTTGGACGTTTTAGGTTCAAACAGACACAATGTAGCAATTACTGTGGTATTTCAAGAAGGGATTTATCTGTCAACTACACAAATAAATCATTAAACTGATAATGTTTTGCTGATTTTAGCCATCAAGTTTAAAAAGGGGACAGCATGTATCAATGACATAGAAAACCAACAAGCATTTTTTTCCATTTTCCTGCCCTGTAACAAACACGGCTTTTCGGAATGTATATTTGATAATATTGTATGACATTTGAGAAGTGAAATGTAATCAAAAGCCTATTGCCATCTGCTCTGGCAAATAGAAAGGGATATGGTTAAGAGAGAACAGGGGATTGTCTTATTACAAATCAAACAATTCGCACGTTAAACTTTTGTGTCAACGTAAACCGATAGTAACCAATCATTGATGCATTTGGTGTGAATTTCTTAACACAAATAAGCGCTAGCTTCTAGTTTGTAATGTTACAAAGTTCACTGATATTTGAGTAAGGCCTACTGGCAATAAATTGTAACAGTAACAAAAGCATTGTAAAGCAGATTACAATAGCCCATGTTTCTTGACATAAAACCACACCCCTCTCATCTTACTATGCTCTCACCTGTTGCCGCTCTGTGTCTGCCATGTTTTATTCTTACTATTCAAACCTTTTGTTTCTATAAGGTGATTGGCTGCTAGCAAATTGCTATAGTTTGAAAGATTTTTAAAAATAGAAAATTGATGTTTATTTCTATAGTCAAACAATCACTTCAGCCCTCCCATCTTTCACCTGTCCCCAATCTATGTCTACTTTGCTATGCTTTTCTGTTCAAGTATTGTGTCCATTGAGGTCATAAGCTGGTGGAAAATAGTTTGGCTTATAGTGTATTAGGATATATGAGACTGTCCATCCAAAACCAGCTGTAAATGCAACCTCTTGATATTTCCAAATTTTTAAATTATTTGCCAAGACCATGATATAAGGATTAAAGTGACAACTGATTGAACTTCACTTGATTTCCAGACGTCTAGTTATGGTCCGTCAAAGGTTGTCAGGGAGTAAAAGGTATAATTGAGATAAATGCATTCAAAGATCTGTAAACCCTATATTATCCGTTGATTATCCTCAAAATATAGAGATATAATTCATATTTCCAATCATTTTCTTGAAATGAAACTTTGCTGTGTTTTGAAGTAAGCACAAGGATTGTGACTCTATCAAAAAACAATTTCAACAAATTATGACCTTGACATGTATTTTCACCAGTAGTGCAAAATGAAATTTGCTGCATTTACGGCTCGTTTGAGATGGATGGTCACATATTTTTAATGGATAATGGACTTTATTCTTGTGAACTATATCAGGATCCCTCTCCTCTTCCACCTGTTTTGCCATTCTCTTCCATTCAACTGTTGTCTTTTAATTAAAGGTTATAAGCTGCTAGCAAATTGCCACAGTTTACAAATCATTTGTGGAGAAAAGATTCCTTTCTTGTCAAACAACCACACCTCTCGCTCTCTCTAACTCTCATCTTTCACCTGCTGTCTGAATAGGTTTGCTTTGCAATACTTCTCTGTGTTGTGTTTCTATTAAGGTCATTAGCTGCAAGCAAATTAGTTACAGTTAAGATACCTTTTTGGAGAAAAGATTTCTTTTTACAACTTCACCTCTCTGATCTTTCACCTGCCTTTTTTCAATGTTTTTGTGTTCAACGTCTCTGTTTCTATTTATGGTCACATGCTGCCAGCAAAGTGCTGCAATTTAAAGACTTGTGGAATATGAACTTCTATTTTTATTAAATAACCACACCCCTCTCATGTTCCACATCATGGCACATGCTGTCATTTATGTCTGTTTTTCTTTTTCATGTCTTTTAAAGCAGCTAGCAAAGTTTTCATAGACAGATGTGGAATTGGGAATGTCTGTATTTCTTGCCATGAAACAACACCCTTTTGTTTTATCATTCTTTCTAGAATTAGGTAGACGTGGTGTACTGGTTGCCGCTTAAGTAATTTTAAATTCTCTGAACTTGAAAAATTCTGCTTCCACAGTGGTTGCTAATGTTATATTACTAATGTGTAAAATCTATAAGCAGTGGGTTACATGATTAACTTATTTTTGTAAATTTTATTATTTGTAACCCAATAAAAATACACCTAAAATGTATCCTAAATTAACATTTAGAAATTCCTAGTATCTAAGTCTAGTAAATTGTGTCCTATTTTACCTGTTTCTTTCCACTTTTTGCCCCTTATGTAGAATTGGTTCAGTACTGTCTCATTATTTAACTTCTAAGGTCAATAACATGCAGCAGTTTGTAACAGTTATAAGATGAAAAGCAAAGTGAAATTCTGCACTCATTGTCATACTATCAAACCCATCTTGCTTCTTTTTTTCATCTGTTGCTTATCTTGATTCTGTGTCTGCAACATATTTATTATGTAATGATCACGACTGGCCAAACTTATCAACACATATTGCTTCCTATTCTGATGATAACGATAAATTTGTGATATATAAGTACATACAGTATTAACTGATAAGGGCTCCAACAGGATAGTATATGATACTATGACCAGTTGAATTATAGATGCTTAGTTCCTGGTATCAGTAGCAATTCAAAACCTTCAGTTTTACTGATACCATCCGTGGTTCAGTTACCTTTCTGAGCTTAACATCAAAATGGGTCATGCTATGTCTGAGTTGAAACTTTTATTCAAGGCAGTTGACCATCTTTAATTATGTGAAAAGTACTCAGTTTAATTTTTTTTACATATTGTAGGCTTACAGGTCTAAACGTTTGAAGTTGTTGTTTTTCTTTTCAAATAGTTCAACCTTTAGGGTCTTATAAACAATTCTTGATGTGCCAAACATGCAGTTTGGAATCCACATTCATTTTCTTTAAATCAATACTCAATAGCATTTTAGGGCCTATAATTTTAAGATTATAAACAAATTGCTAAAATTCTGGTGTGATGGAAAATACAGCAAACTTGAAATGACTCACCTCGACTCGGACTCAACAACATTTCGAGACTCGAAACTTAACTCATTTGCTCTTGATGACTCGACTCGAGACTAGAGGGGAGCGTGGCCGAGCGGTTAGAGCGTTGGATTCGTAATCGCATGAAATACATCTGTTGTGGGGTTGAGCCCCGGTCCAGGCTCATCTCCTTGTTTCCCTAAGCAAGAAACTTAACCATTCTTGCTTTGTGCTTCGGAAGGCACGTAAAGCCGTTGGTCCCATCTGAAATGTTCCTGACACACTGTCAGATGTAAAAGAACGTCACAGGCTATTCGAAAAGAGTAGGGAAAACTTTCCCGGTCATGTTGACTATAGCTTCAAAATTGTATCATTTCTCTCTAGGACCAGAGAGCTTCGTGTTTGACTCCAGTTGGAGTGTTGCGAAGTATCTAAAGCAGAAGCAGAAGCAGAAACTTGACACCCCCTTGACTCAACTCAAGTTTAGACTTGAGGTGGTCAAGACTCGCATATGTAATATACCATTGAATATTGGGTGTGAGATGGACACTTTTGATAACATTCAGTGCATCATACTACTTCAGAGTTTGTTTTTTAATAGCCCTTAATGAACAGATGTGATATGACCGAAACTTCATGGTTTGTGTTTTCTCCTATTTCTACAGTTATGACTTTTCAAATCTGATTTGCTGACTTTATAGCCTGCCGAAATATGCTACAAATATAGGGCTTCAAAATGTCTCCAGAAATTAAAATGCTATGTATGAAAAAAGGAGACATTACAGAAAAAAGGCACCTATTTAAATGCCTTTGGGCCAATATATGTATGCACAGTCATCATCATCATCATTGTGACATGAAATAACCTCTGTCATCGTGTAATTGTTGAAAAAGAATGTGACATATGATAATCTAATGTCGTAACAGAAATATCTACGTTGATGTAAAGTGCCTCGGGAGAAAATGATGCATTGTTCTTGATACCAGGAAAGAGTCCTTAGGACTCATTTCTCCATCTTTCTGTGACCAAGTCCCATGTGAATACCACGGTGATGAGACAAAAGTAGCATGTCCACTTTTGTTTTGTTTTTCCTTGTGTGTTCTCTTACAGTTGCAATATATGAGGACGCAAAGTCATCATGAACAATGTAAACCTGAATACTCCAACAGCATAGCATCGCTTGTTCAAAGATGCACTTCAAAATTTGTGTGAATGAATTTACCTGTGATGAAGTTATGTACTTATAGATCTTTAAGCACTTATGCAATTTGTAATAAAGGCAAAATACAAAAATTGTATCCATCTCTATTTCCTCAGACACATGATTACCACTGTATTGGTATTGCTTAAGTGACACTACGAAATGGCAAATGAGCTTTAAGCAAGTCTTTATTGCAACTGAACATAATGGTGTGCGAGATCATTATGATCTCTTTTAATAAGTTTTTGATCCCATCTTAAAACAGTTTCCTCCAATTTTGCAGTGTGCTTTCCCGCCTTTTTCAAAAAGGCGTCTTGCTTTATACACTTCAGGGTCAACAGGTTTGGTTTTAAAGTAAGACTTACATAAAGTTTGTATAATTTTCATTTAAAGAAAAGCATTTCTAAAACAAATCTGCAAGTTTTAGTTTGTAATTCAATCAATTAATCTCAAGTTAGTTTAAAAACACCATACAATGAATGAAAACTTACGACAAATATTGCATGCACAACATGGAATTTTTCAGTGTAGCTTTAAATCCAAAGCAAATGAGATAAACACTTTGCATGTTGTGCTTCTCATCTTTTCACTTGCTCACTCCTTAATGCCTTTCCATCTAGCTCAATAAACTCAATCACATTTCTCCAACAAGAAGATGGCCAAATTAACAAGTGTCGGAAATCAATGTAGTGAGAAGACTCGTGTAGGGTGTTAAATGGACATTTCATTAAGATCCCACGCTACGTTTATTGATAAAGAACGTGTGTTAGCACGAACGGTGTCAGCCATAGTGGTATTTTAAGCAAATATAAGGCAAATGTTTAGAGGCAGAAAATGTGTACTTAGATAAACAAGATTTCGTCACTTGCATTTTCACAGTTAAATTGAAGATATCGCTGGTTAAGCATGCACGTTTTAAAAAAACTGTCACTTTTAATAGCTTGTAACACCATGGTCATAGTGTTATTTTAAAGCACTCTGTAAACATGTGCTTGAAACCAATGAAGAAATATTTCTTATTTTCCTCTCTCCACGAGACAGCTTTGCTGCATAAATTTGAGAAATTACTTGAATAAAAGCTTGTAATTTTAGAAGAGAAATGCGAAATGTTATGTCATTCTTCTATTAATGCCGGTTTTAGGTATAATTGGAATATTTTGTATGGTATTTTGTAATGTCTTGAGGTTATCTGGTAAAGGTTTGATAAAGTAGTGTAAGGATTAAATGGAATATATTATCCAAATATCTTAAGGTGGTTTGAGTTCAACTTTGGTACAGGCGTGCTCTGTAAGATAATCACAGGCTAATAGGACTCTTACCGAGAACGAGATACACAAATTACTGATAGTGTTGTGCAATTTTGTTTTTAAAATCTAAAATGAATTTTTTTAAAGCATTGTATATACAAGTTCTAATTTCAGCTTAATGCATACCCAAAGTTTTTTTTTTCTAATTCTCTATACAGAAAGTTTGAATCATGACCGACATTTTTATGTTTCTTAACTTTTACTTCAGAAATGGAAGGGCATTTCTCCCTTGAATAAAACCGTGACCTTTGCACTCCTAACCAATGTTTGCACTAGTGGCATGAGTATACGCCGGGACAGTTGTGACGTCATAATTTATGCACATCACCCAACACGTGCGTTTTGGACCCAAACAAATGATCATGTCCACTAATCATACGTATTAACACAATAGGCACAGGTAAACATACAATTCAGACTGATTTTTCTCGGTTGGAAGACGAAAATAACGGCAGGGGTCCCGTCCTGGCTTGTAATTACAACCTTCAGCATAATAGGCCGGCATGTTTTCTCTTATTTTTGTTTGAGACAATAGTTATGATATAAAATTGGAGTCGGCTCTTTTCCCCCATAGACTTTACGTGTGGAAAAAATGGTCAC
Organism: Ophiothrix spiculata; assembly: GCA_000969725.1. NCBI lineage: Eukaryota > Metazoa > Echinodermata > Ophiuroidea > Amphilepidida > Ophiotrichidae > Ophiothrix > Ophiothrix spiculata. The sequence continues at coordinate 15,841 of JXSR01S066653.1, read as the reverse complement.
ATGGTTTGTTTGGGTCCAAAACGCACTTGTTGGGTGATGTGCATAAATTATGACGTCACAACTGTCCCGGCGTATAGATGTCTTGATATTGTTTGAAAGAATTTGAACATTTTGAATGTTTTAATTGTTTGAACATTAAATTACAAACTTTGGTCGGCTTCAGCTGTAAGTCATAATCAATATTTAGTTTTGAATATATCATTAGCTTTGAATTGTAGTAATATGTATGTTCCTGGCCAAAACAATTAAGAGTCCTTCTTTCTGAAATATATATCAAAGTGATAATTTTAACACTAAATTGGTTAAAACTAGTTCACATTCTGTTCCTATCACTCTCGACATGATCCACTCCAAGATTACTGCATAATTCAACAGCCTTGTTTGCTCAGCAAATCATTACAAACCTTGGAATGAAATGACTCAGATTCCTCTACATCTCATACAAAGTAAATACACTAAATTCCTTAGTTTTGCCTCAAAGATTGAAGATGCTTATTGATTGGCTACTTATGGGAAGAGCAGTAGAAGTCAAAACTGTGACGTGCTTATGATGAGCTGGGATTGCTAAATAACAGCGCAGTCAGGAAATCTGTGTGAAACGGGGAGGGATCCCTGGATGCCTCATTTGGCAGCTTAGGAAATCTCTTGCAAATCACAGCCATCTGTATTCGGAATTGTAGTAAGAAATTGCTTTCTTTGCTGATTTTGGTTTGGTTGAAGCTATTTTGATGTATATTTTAAACAATGTTTGAATTCCTTTTAGCATTTTTTGCAATTAAGCAACTACTGTATCAGTATTTGTTGTTTTATTATTGGGAACCTCTATATCAAATCTGTGAAGCTGGTTTCAGACTTATGTGTCAAGTTATTTACATGGTAATTCCACAGATGGCAGTGAAACTTTTGGTGAAACATTTTCTGATGTTTTGCAGCAATTGAATTTATTTCAACCATTCTTAACCAGGACCAGAGACTTTTAAACCACCAAGACACTACATGAAAGCAGTTTCAAGTTTGTTCGCCATGCAGACAATGTTATGCTCAGTCAAGTTTGGCTATCAAGCGTTATTTACATGGTAATACCACAGATAGCAATGAAAGTTTTAGGTTCTATACCTATAGGCAACAACACATGTAAGACATGAGCTGGGTCCTTAATGTGATATTTGATTTGGGGTACTAGTAAGGGTTAAGTGAAATAGAATGTTTGTTATATCGAATATCTACAAGTCATTGATCTAATCAGTCATTTGTATACATGTGTAAAGAAACTTTGCATTATTTTAAAAACAAAATCCTTTCCTTTTTTAAGCTTTCAGAATTTTCGAAAATGTTTCTCATAATTTTTGTTGCGTAACCTGTTTGAAATTTTCATGAAAACAGCAAAAAAACTACCAACAACCGCAAGCCGCTCGGCTGACCTATTTGAAATTTTCAGCTGAAACATGATCTGTTTTGAAGATATAAATGAAAATGAGTTTAATTATAATGACTATATGTTTATATGCATTTCAAAATAAAGTAAAGAGTGAAATTTGAATTGCCAATAATGAATACATTTGGACCAGGACCAATTCAACTGAAGTTTGAAATTGAGACTTCCTCAGTGGTTATCTGTCATTTGAAACTTGAACTTAATTTTGTATATTTGAACCATACACCTTTAACATTATAAAGTGGTGTATTTTCAAACTTGCAGAATATGAACCATCAAGAACCAAATTGTAATAGTTACAACACTTTGTATTCCTTTTGTTAGAATTTTTTCTGTGGCACACAAAGTTATTTAAAGCTTGTAAGAAAAAGTAACAAAATACTTTATATCTAGTAGGCTAACTCAGTGTTCTGAACTACAATATTTTAGGGGAAAACAAAAGGCAACAATTGCATCAAGTTTAATAATTAGTTTGAAACCACTATTATTTCTCAGATTTGAGAATGGAATTTCTAATCAAGTGAAATTTTGGCATTAAGAGTTTCTTGAATTCATAATGTACCAAATTCATCATTCAAATAACGACTTGCCTATCAGATATTAGCATGTCATTCAAAACCATGATGACTGATGATTGAATTTACTGAACAAATGTATCGTTTACTACCTATCTACTGCAAACTGTCAAACTTATAATTCTCACTATTCACTCAATGTAGCATATTCAAATGTCTATGTATATTGATAATTTGCTAATTTCTTAAACCTATTTGATCAAATCAGTGTGTTATAATAGATATTAGGAGTTTTAGTTGTAGTTAATCTGTGATCCGTCTTTGTCAACCGGTGTTCACTTACCAGCAATAAATATAACTTATTGCATATTACTTTTTAAAAGGTATTGGGAATGTTCAATAATTTGTTGAAATATTTTAATTTTCTTCAGGAAGAATATTATAACAGCAATGTATTATTAGAAGAGGTTTGAAACTTTGCAACTACACTTACTTTTTGATCCAAATAATTTCAGTAATAACAGCAATGTAGCGTAGGTTTATGGTATGAATAGTAGGGCATATGATTTTATTATGTTAGGGAATACAGAAACAAACACACATTGGGCTTGTATACATCCCTCCACCCCATAAAACATGTGACAGATAAACACCATCATGAAGAAGAATTTTCCAGCTTGTTTCTTAAAAGTGTTTCAATGATTTCCTATGTTAAACAAGTAAAAGCAAATGAATAAATAAAATCCACATACAACTACGATTACTGTCAATGAAAGTCTTCCCATTGCAGACGTTCCATTTTGTAAGTCTTGCATTTGTTAATGTTGATGTCTTCATTAAGCAATAACAAATTAGAAAATACGGTGAGTCAGTGCCATCAATGGCATTAAGGTGTTTACTACAAGATTGTGTTTACAATGATAGTGAGAATGGGAGCAATGGTTTGCAGGAGATGATGCTTATAAGTCCAGACCAATATTACTAATGAATCAAAATCACTCTTGTACTTGTATATTTACAAAAGATAAAACATCTACTCCTATATCTCAGAAAACAGAAAATACAAGATGGCTCTTTTCAGTGGTAAAAGTTGACAAATGGTGGCCCACTATTTACTAAATGAAAAAGTGAAATATTAAAGTGATGCAAATACCATCAACATGTCCAGGCAGGATTGATAGTGTATAATGCAGGATGCATCTATATAACGGTTGAAGGTAGTGTATTAAAACAAACAAGTAAATAGAAAAACTTAGACATCAGTATTTTACAAATGATGTTGATTAGATTTAAGAAAAAAAGATGGGTGTCAATAAATTTGTACATCTGTAGTTCTTCATTGTAGAGGACTTTGTTTTATTTCAAATGACAGTGTTTTCTATTAAAAATAACTTCTTGTTAAGATTAGTGCAGAATTTAAACAAAAAAGGGGTTTGTAAACTGTCTTTGATTGCTTGTCGCTTTCTAAAAGCTGCGTTGAAGATTTGTTGGTGTACATAGTAAGTCTTGTATGTCAGTTGTTTGTTGCAAGAATTGTTGCCTCACCAACATCGCTATACCACTGCATGTGAATATAATCAGTCAAACACATAGATTAATCAGGATTTCAAAAAGGATTTCAAAATCTCAGTTTAAACACCTTAATATTAGTGACCATATAAGACACGTTTTTTAAAAATACATATGAAAGATATAGGTCATTGGAGTAATTTGCCTAAGTGATGACCAGCCGTGATACGTGTGTGAATCTTGTAAATGGATCAAGACAGATCAACTAGATTTCAAAATTGGATAAGTATAAAGAACTTAATTCTGCATGTTATTATATGATCTACTTTTTGGATGAATGTCCTAATTTGTGAGTGCTTAGTTAATTAGTAGAATTGATTTGGTTAATGTGGTGGATATAAATAATTCAAATTGAGATGATGCATGTGACCCAGATTTGATAAGATGGGTAAATTTTTAATCGATGAAATGGTTTCATTTGTAGAGAGTATGTGTTATTGTAATTTTGGGATGAACTCACCAGCAGCATAACCAGCATTATCACCCAGAGAGAATGTCACATGTTAGAGGAACATTTTGTTATCAGATGGTAAATGAGGTCCCCTTAAATGATCCTTTTGCTTGATTTTTCATCTGTTACCAATAATTTGGCGGATTTCAAAGGAACATGTCCCATTTGCTTTAACTTTTTTTTCCAAATATTGATATTTTTCTCATAATCCATGTGAAATTTTGCAGTTGCATTATGCTCCTTTTTGGAGATACATGTGATAATATGTCCTATTTTGATAACCATAACTAATTTTGCACAGTAACATATAGATGGCTTTGAAATACAATATTGTCTATAAAGTCAAAATGGTTTGACTGATGCAGCTGAAATTTGAAACTTAAAAAAACTTTTTTAGTAATAGTGGTTGTCTTTAATATGGCCCTGAAAACAAAATTTTGAAAAATCGGACCATGTTCCTTTAACTAGATTGATTTTCCAAATATATGGCATTGGATTCATAATCAAAAGGTCATTGGTTCGATTTTTGTTTTTTTGTTGCTTCTTCCTCTTTAACATGCACCAACTGCAAAGCAGTTAGAATATTGTTGTGTCAGACTTCTTAGAAGTTCTTTCCTGTCACACATATATTTCAATTTATGTATATATTTATAAGTCATGTATATTTCACGGGCCTGCATATCCTATATCGCATCACAATAGTTCATGAGCATTGTCGCCAACAGAGGGCAGCAGATTTGTAGTAAACAATGTCACGTGACGACGCTATCTGGCTTGGGTATCATTCATAAAAAACTGGCTTCCCTTATATGGAAAATAGTGTTAAGACTAAAACTGGGTGCCTAGAAACTATTCTTCAAGCCTTAATTTACGTAAACAAACCATTTCCAACCAGATTTGAAGCGTGCGACCCACATTTTAAAGCCTTAGAATCTCGACTTTTTGGCGATGACGTCATCCAATTATTAAGGGTTGTTATTTTTTGAATTTTTAGGGCATTAAAGCTCAAAAGTCACCTAAATTACATCAGAAATGGCTTCGTCATTGCAATTTGGTGCAAGGATGACATGTTTCTAGTACCAATCCAATATATTTTTCAAGTTTCAACCCTAAATCCAACCGCCCATTTTGTAACATATTTCTCCATTGTACATCGCTTGCGGCAAAACAAGGGTTACAATTTTGGTGATTTTTGAAGTTAAACTTAGCAAAATGAAGTTATTATTTAGGAAAAACTTCAAATAAAACACTGCAAGTAGTTTCAAGTCGCCCCATGACCCTAGATTTTCCTTATATGGCATGACAGGTCAGGGATCGCTCAGCGAGAATTCAGGTTTTATTTTCGATCATTTTCTGTCGCGAAAATCCGCAGAAAATGACGAAATTGGAATATTTATGGGTCAAAAGTCACCAAAAACTGTATTGGCCCATCAAGTTTAGAGCTTTTACAACCTCTATAATTTTTCCTGATGCCAAAAGCAATCTACATCAATGGATTTCTAACCAAATTGTAAAAATTGTGAAGTGTCACTTTGCCGGGAAAATGTTCACTGTCCCATAGAAAGCTATGGTGAGACCTTTAAAAATGGCGACCAAGAATCGGCTTCGTGAAAACAATGAAATCAATGTCTCTGTCTTATCTTTTAACCACAATAAGACTTGATTTCTACGTCAGATTTCAACTCATAATATCAAAATTAGTAATTTGAGAGGTTTCGTGTGTGTATAAAAAGTATGATTTTTATGATATATGAAGGGAAATGTGTGTTAAAGCTTACTCCAATGCATTTACGTGTAATGGATTGCATCAATACTAATTGTGTTATCAAAAATGTTCATATTCATATATAATATACTATACATTGTATTCCAGTACTGTTGTATTAATTTCAAGAGAGTTGCCGCAAGAGTTGTCGGTGTATGTACATTCGGGTACTCAATTTATTAAAATCTATGCTAGTTCACAAGGCTGTATCTGCACGAAGAAAAAAGAACTACGAGGCCGTATTTGTACCTTTGTTGCACATGCAAATACAGCCTTTTAGCTCTTTCTTCATGCAGATACGGCCTCGTGGCTCTAAACCATTGATTTATTTCTCTATGGTATTTGACCAAGTGATTTTTATTTGCTCAATCTATGACGTGAATTTTCATCAATTTAAAGGATAAGTTGAAATAAATAAAAAAGAAAATTTGACATCCTGTGGAATACTTGTCTCTTATTTTTATGAAGTGACTCTTATTACAACCTGTTTAAAAAATCCGAACGCTGATTATGTCAATGTTCATTACAATAATCAAAAAACAATTTAGTGAGTAAACTGCTAGGTTATGAAATTGATATGGAAAATTTGGATACAACATTGTCCTGTGAATCAAACATGCACTGAAATTTGAAACTGAAAGCTTATTGACATAAATCAGATATAATTACAGTGGAAACTTATAATGAAGTTGTTAGTGACAAACAAATTACCTCTTCATATCTAAAATTTTGTTATATCAGGGTTTTGAAAATAATAAAAACAAAATAAGAGTAATAAATTGCACGTGAAAAATATTTCTTCATATCGCAACTTTCCTTATATCAGATTTCGTTATAGTGAGTTTCCACTGTATACGTTCAGTTTTTTTAAACCATAATTATATTCTTCTATTAGTAATGGGATAAAAGAGGCAACATAACACATAATATGTAGATACTATAGTACCACCACCAATATTATTTTATTTCTTTTTCGATATGAATATTTACAAATATTAACAGTTATTCACAAGATATTCTCCTTCAAATTAAATAAAATTCAAATTTCAAAAAGTATCTACAAATAAATATTTTATTTAGGGGCGGCTTCAAAACTCAACCGGCGGTTGCCTGCCGGTTCTGGACGTTCAACCGGAATAAACAATAGCCAACTGCCCCCAACCGGCAGACAGCCACCGGTTGGGTTTTGAAGCCGCATAAAAATAAATTGCTCTAGACTATTCCCATAAATGGCTTATTTTCTCCGCTAAAGAATATCGGCACTCATAACAGGGCCTACAATTAATGTACTATCATGGCTAATTGACATGCAGATACATCACATGATGCCATACTTTGCCTTGTTATGAGTGCCGGTAATATTAAATTGCAAAAATATGCTAATTATTGGAATGGTCTATATAGGCCTATCGGTTTTCAAAGTCATAGAGGCACGTAAACAAATTGCAGATATCGGCAGCTAGTTATAGGCAAAGGAAAATTTGTAATTACATGATGAATTCTCAGAAATATTGACAATTTAAGCTACTTTAATTTCTAAATGAGTGTCATTGTTAAATATTAATGATGACAGCAAACCAGCAAAGCAATCTGTCTCCCGGATAACCAAAGTGAAAAATACCATTTCATAATTATACTATTGCCGATATCGGCAAGTCATTGCCAATTTGTTTACAATTTACTCATCTTCACTAGGTTTCAAAATCAACAAAATCTTGTTGAATCCAGAATGGGATCTGGAATGAATAAATTTCCTAGCATCAAATTAAATCAAGACAATAACTTTCAGTTTTCTGATGAAACTTACATGTAATAGACCCTTAATTATAGTTTTGACACACAGATATGAAGTGCAGTATACAGTCAGTTTTAATAAATGAAACCTTGGTACAAGTACATTCATGTACATGGTGATCGGAACAATAAATTCTCAAACACTACTCAACAAATTGTGTTGACGCATCGTAAGTTTTTGACGAGCAGGTACATCACGTGTCGATGCAAACATCCTTTCGAGTTTATTAATGTAAGGATGAATGGATTCCGATACCTGTTCGGTAAGCATACCTATAGATCTCAATCTCCTAACCTGACGTGGCATCTCTACAACCAACATATGGAACTTTGGTTTTAACGGCTCTTTCGGAAACTGCTCGGGAAACCATGAGCCAAACTCCATACAATTCAAACACAATTGCTCGACCTCATGGCGACATAGGGGTGCATTTTTGGTGTACAGTTTGTAACAATTTGCAAATTTTGTTAACAGGTTGATTACCTTATCTACAAGTTCAATGCTACTGAACACCTGTTTGCCACTGTTGGTGTCCAACTCAATTGGTAAAAAGATATCTCCAAAACGTTGAATACTGTTTGGCTGCAAAACTTTGTTGACGTCTGGGCCTATAAGTGCGCCAGAATGATACACTACTCGCTTTAACTTAAGATCGTTCATAGTTTGATCAAAGCGTTCCTTGAAAGGGCCTGTTTGCTGGGATATTTGCTCTTCAAGAGCACCGTTTTGTTTTTCAGTCTGACGCGTTGTCTCTTCAAGATGCTTCAACTGATTTTTAAGTTGTGATTTCTCACGGTTCAAATCCTTCATCTGATTTCTTGAAATCACCGCCTCTCTTGACTTATCAATTAAGATTCGATTTTCCCGCGCAAAATGCCCAGGGTTCTCATCTTTTAAGCGCGCCTCCCTCTCCTCAATATCAGCTACTTGCTGCTTAATCAAAGTCTCATCTGTAGCAAGGTCCTGCAATTGCTGCAGAATTGCAGTACGCTGAGTTAAGAGTTCTCGCATATTGTTGGTTGTCAAACCCTCGGCTTCTTTGATTTCCTTATCTAAATCCACTGCGAGATTTTCAATGATATTTACATTGTCTAAGCCGAGTCCAAGGCTGACATGGAGAGGGGTGGTCGACACATGGTCTATGATAGTACCGCTGTCAAGATTTAGAGGGTACTGCTTGCAGTTATTGAAATTCAAAACATCAGTTTCTCCTCCTGCAATAAAGTTCTGATTCGAAATCTTGCACTGTTCAAATGTGCGCAAAATGCAACCACCTGACGCATTATCTCCAGACTCTGGCCAATCGCTCGTTCCATTACCCAACTCATGTAACCCATACGAACGTCCCCGAGACTCAAGTAGTTCTGGACGCGTGCTTAGACAATGAGGACAAAAGTGTCTACCACTTGGCCCGGACAATCCCAAGACTCGGGCTAGCCACTCCCAATCCCCGCCATATGTCAGCCTTATCTTCTGGAATTTTCCTGCATGAAAATATAAAGGAAATCATATATGTCAAAATAAAATGAATTGTGGCAAAATAAAACTAGGGCAACAAAATAAAATCTGTTTTACATGTGATAAGATCTTCCATGAATAATGAGAAAACCATCATTTTTTAAACATAGGCCTATAAGTTGGAAAATATGGAAATTCGTTGGTCAGCACGTCAGATCTGTCTATTTGTAAAACAGGTAGTATTTTGTTTGCCAATAACTTGAAATTAAAATAAGCAACCACAGCAACCACTACAAAACAATACTGCAAGCAAGAAAACTATGAAGGCTAGATGAAGAGTGAAAAAGCTTAGTTTCTTGTAAGACTAGATATAAGAAGCAAATTGCAAATAATTGATGTCTAGGGAAATAAGCTTTTACCCACTATAGGGATCACTTCAAAACTCAACCGGCGGTTGACCGCCCTGAATTGCCAGTTCTGTGCGGTTGCTATTGTTATGAAAAATTGCAACGCGCGGTCAGCCGCCGATTGAGTTTTGAAGCGGCCCAAAAGATTTGCTATATATTATAGTTCATTCAGAGTCCAATAATTATACAGTGAGTTCACCGAAAGACATTTACCGTAAGCAATTTTCACCAGTGCTGCTTGTGTTATGCTTCCAAATTCTATTAAGTTCTTGTCATAAACATTGATCAATGTCTCGGTGAAAAAATTGCTGGACTCTAAATATACTACTGTTCTCTTTCTAAGCTAGCGATAGAGATAGGATCAACATGTACATCATCCTGATGTTGCCACAGGTAAAATTCAAGCCTTATAAAGAAGGAAGGGTTTTTTACACGCCACCGCATGCTACACACAATGTATCATCTAGATGCAAAAGATCTCACTGCAAATTTTGATAAAGTTTAACTTACACAAATTCTGATTCCATTTGAAGATCTACTTGCCTACAAAATTAAAAATGATCAATAATAATTTTGTTTCAATTAAAGCAGTATAAGTCAATAAAAAGAAAACATCATAGCACTGATATTTAATTAATTAAATCCAGGTAGAGAAAAAAATGATTTCTTGAAAAGGTAAAAAGCAATTAAAAGTCAGCAGATAAAAATCAATATTCAAGAAACCATTTTTTTTTTATTGCAAGTGCATAGCACAAAGAAATAAACTTACCGCAACTATTATTGTCACTTGTACTGGATCTTGCTGCAGTAGAGGTTTGTGGTTGGGATTTGACGCAGTATTTACAATCTGTACTAAACGTTTCATTGCTGGTATCAAGCGGCTGTAAAGTCTGTGTCATCTCAGGAACTGGTGCTTGTGTAATAACCTCGTCTTGAACAACCGGTACCGAATTTGCGACTGTTGAATTAAAAAACAACAACATATTTTTAGTATTGATTTAAATTCAAAATGCAAACAAAATATAAATATTGATCTTCGATTTAAACTGAGGATTTTTTAAATCCAAAAACACACAGTGCTCTACAATATAATTCCATGAATCTGATAATTTTTTTATTGATAATTTTATTTTTTACTGAATGTGAACCGTGCACAAAACTATTAAACTAGGGGCAGAAAAGATTCAAAATAAATGTGTATCTAATTTAAACCATGTTAAATTCTCTAGAAAATAACTCAAGTGAAAAATTCTAGAAAAGTTTCAATTTTAAATTATTTAGGGATTTTCATAGGGTGCATTTTCATGGGTACATCAAAACAACATTAATTCAGTAAATTAGATTTTATTGTTGTTAGTTTTAAATTTAATATGTGAACGTGTACGTAGTATCTTACATGTAAGCAAGACAGTAGACATAAACGCAATTAAACAAGCACCTTGAAAATGTATGTGTGCCAGAGAGCAATGCGTTTTCACTGAAGGCACGTCACATGTTCAAAAATTAAATCCAACAGTAAAAATTATCTTATACTTTAAAGTAACATGTAGAAATTTACCTGCGGTAGCATCTGGAAGGTTGAGATCCAAGGTGAAATTGACGCCAAGCTGCTTCAGCTGGTTGAATATTGGTGTGAATGCCATCTCGATGTTGGATCGTGTATCTTTGCCGCCTTCAAACATTCCCAGGATTTTGGCTGACTTTATCGAATGTCTGTTTGCAGAGTTTATTATCTGGAGCATAAGTTTTGTGGATCTCCCACCTTTGTCACCGGACACATGAACCCACAAAGTGTCATGTTCGCAATTGTCAACAAATTGGAGCTGGTTGGTAGCGCGCAAATGTTCAACGGTTCTTGTTATCACGTCTCTAACATCTGCAACCCGAATAGCATGAATTTGCTTTCCTGTTTCGCTATCGTTGAATGTAATACATTCATATTCATACTGAAGGGATGATACCTCTGCCTTTAGCTGTGATTCTGTGCCCATTAAGTTGATTCCGAGTTCATTCTTTAAAAGTCTTTTGACGTACTGCCATGATGCCATGGGCATACGGCTTCGAAGGTTCATGATGGTATCCCGAGAAAATTTGCACAATAATTTAAATCCAGCGGATTCCATTGCTTCCAAGTACGCGTCTTTTTTTCTCTTTATCATTGAAGCTCTTTGAACAGTAAGAGACTCCGATCGGTCTTCTTCACTGGAGTCGGAGTCGCAAGATATGTGGGATTGAAACTCTTCTATAGCTTCGCTTCTGTTTCTCCTTGTTTGTGTAGAGCAAGCGTTGCTAGACACTCTCGTCTTTGTGGCAGTAAACAGATTTATACCAGGACCATGTGTTGGTCTGGTTCTAAAATTCTTGCAAAAGGACCCCTCTGATTCTGTTTTTAGACAAGACATTGTCATTTTATGATACAGTAATTCCTGATGTCTATTTAGCGGCTGCTTTTCACTTACATCTGTAAGCATATCAAGCTTACGTTTCTGAGTATCTAGAGTTTGTGAAGTTAAAACTGTCTCTGTACCAACCGAAACTGTGGAGGGGCAAGGAAGCTTACTTGTACTAGTTGTAGAGGGTAAAACTTCTGGCACTGATGGTTTGGGGATAGGTGTCCGTTTACCACCAACCTCTTTATGTCCGTGTTGACCGACCATTCCTTTCTTGTCAACAAGATGTGGCGATGTAATACCATGTTTCCTATATCTCAAAACAGCACCTTGGCATGTGTTACACAGTCGACCTGTTCGATCCGACACAATTGGATTGACAAAACACTTCAAAAAATTGCACTCGTACGTTGCTGACGAATATGTTCTGCCTTTAGATTTCGATCGGCAAATGCAGCAGGCTAGTGGTGGCATTTTTACATTATTTTCGTAGCGAAACTAACGTTAAATATCCGATAAATGATGGTGATAAATTCTTCGTGAAAATACGTAGTCAATGTAAACAAAGCGAGATAATCTAAAATGGCGATAAAATTCCTTCTGCGCACGCTCAGTACAGGGGGGGTATAAATACTAACCACGAAAAAACTGTGAGGGCAGTGTTGGACTTTTGGAGGTCCGCTGGCCCGTGATTTGTGAAAATTTCAACCTGTTTCAGTAGACTTTAATCCGTCCAGAAGAAAAGGATTATTATTGTCCCCGTTTAAAAGAACTTGCACAAACTAAATCATGAGAAGTTACAGAAAAAGGTAATACACAGAGAAATAAATTACACGATTATGTTGTACACTCATTTTTTTGGTACACTCATTTTTTTGGGACACACATTAAAAGCATCACGAATGCTTCAATTCCTATACAAGATCAATATTTAATTCACTCGTTTTACTTTGTAGGGAAAACAAGAAGAAGACATGAAAGATTCTGAATTTCGTTAAAAAATAAGAGAAAGATACAGCGACTCTATCTATCGTGTTCTTATTCTGTTTGCCTCTGTGCCTTGCAGGCTTGTTATTTAATTGAAGATTAAAGGCGCGTAATTCCACGCTTGAAAACAGAATATGTTACAATTTACAAAGGTTGGTTTAAATATTTATGTATTTTGATAGGGAGTCAATTCACAATTCAAGATTAACTTGATTAATTTTTACATCATCTTATCTTAATTCACACGTTATTGCATTTTTTAGTAGAACAATATCAATGAAAGAAAATACATTGATGTATATTTTTGAGTTTGAAAGTAAGTGTTATGATATGAAGACAGGCAATTGTGTTGTGTGTGTGTGAATACAAGGCATAATTTACAGATTGGTTTTGAATTTTAATTAGTGATTGATTGCTTGTAATAGTCTCCATTATGATTCAATTATTTTTGTCAACTTGGCACATGATTTATGCTTACAGTGTTTACTTATTTGGATTTTGTTCAAGTTGAAGTGATGGTTACAATGGTAGAAAGTTGTGTTTGATAGTTTTGATATGTGCAGGAATTTGGAAAAAGGGAAGTGAACTTAATGTTAAAGAGTTACTACAACTTGGAATCAAAATCTTTAGCTAATTATATTTTACTACATGGTAGTCATTTCATTGCTCCCCCATTTTAGGCATTTTATGTACTATTTAGTATTAGGCATTTAATGTACTGTTTAGTAATTAAAACATTTAACCAACAGGACAGTTGCCTCTCCGTGTCAATTTTTCTAATTGTTTTTTGATTGGCTGGGTTTTGATTTTATACCCATCTAAATTATTTTGGCTTAAAGTTGTATGTCTAAATCATGCAATTACCCATATCTATTATAAACATTTTAATTGCAATGAATTTGACAATCAATCGAAATAGTCAAAAGAGATTTACATTTGATTGTAAGATCTTATCTGATAGATAATAGCTATATAATAATACATAAAGTAGATACTAATAAATAATGACTTTTCTTCATGAACCATCAAAAGATTGGGGAATAAAGGGAAAACAACCAACCTCAAAGAAACATATAATCTTTTTTCAAATTATGTCCCAGACACTGAAATCTTTCACATAAATCAGCAAAGACACACCATGGTTTGATTAATCAACATAACACCATGTAATGTAAATCATTCACAACACTCAATCTGTCATAAGAGTGCAAAAAAGTCATATCTGCAATAGCTGCCATTTGTCATAAATTTGAATTCCACACTTTGATGTCAGGTCTTAGGTCAGTGGCTCTTGAAATGGTTCTTCAGGTGACTACGGTAAGAACCATTTCAAGAGCCAATGACCTATGGGAGTGAAATTTGAGTGATTTTTCACATTCTAGTGATAAGGTGTTTAATGAATATAACATAAGGCAGCCATTGTAGATACGACTTTCTTGCATTCACAATACTCAATCTATGTTTTGCCTAAGGATCTTTGATTCATTGCTCAAAACACATATAATTGATGAAATTGGTCTCTGGAGATAGTTGGAAAACTTGCTAGTTTAATTAAAATTGTACATATTTGGAATATGAACTCAATTTATGTTTACAATGCCTTTAGATAGATCTATTTCAACAATTTCTTTGTTTTAAAGTAAAAATGTGCTATCGTTGGGATTTACGCATACTAAAATAAATCCCAGTCCTAATTTTGAAGTCAAATTAGCAAAACACCTCATGGGAGCTGTAATAATATTATAATAAACAAATATTTCACACATCGTAATGTGTTTAGGAATGTTGTTATTATTCTTTTGTCAATCTTGATTTTTTATAAGAAAAGACAAGTGTTGTTACTCATGATCTGTGTAGCAGTTCATTCTATTTAAAAGTGTGAATAATGTGTTTATAAAGTGTTAAATAAAGTGTTTACAATAATTCAAATATGTGAAAATATATATTATGTTGGGACTTAAATACATGTAAATAAAATTGCTAAATAAAACATAGCATGCCAATTATTTTAAACAATTGTCTTATTAAATTAAGGAGAATTTATGAAATAAATGTGTCTGATATTTTTAAAATGTTTTGCAGAGATGTTGTCTAAATATGTTGTGTCAATTTAATACTATCAAAATTAACCTATTCACAAATGTGGGCTACCGGGGCAAAATGATACAGTTGTCATCTCCTGCATGCTGCTCATTGAAGTATATCTGATGTATAAAACTAGTAACACATCAGATATGCTATAGTGAGCAGCATGTATGAGCCGACAACTGCATCCTTTTGCCACAGCGGCCCACAAATACAAGTCTGATTCTTCAAGTATTTTGGTAATTTTCAATCTTATTTGATGCATGTTGTCAGAGACTTCAATTCAGTAAACCAATCTTGACAGTAATGTATTCAAGAAACCTGGATAGCGATTAAAATAAACAGTTTTCTTAAATGTGATGTATTCCTATTCCCGATCATTACAGTAATCAGTGAAATTGATAGTAAGCTTTAAAATCTATAATTTTGATGAAAAATTTTCATTCGAGTTGACTGTACACTTTCATTTAGATCAAGATTGCAATTTGCATATTTGCTCTAGGCAAAATATTCATGATTAGTAGATAAAATTTCAAAGTTTTTGTAGCATGTGATGTATCTTTTATTTTGCTACATTATTGTAAATGTTTGTTTCCCTATTGCTTGTATCTTAATTGTGAGAGTGAAAATTCAGTTTATTTTGCAGAAAATAGGGTTAGTAACTGTCACTGTACAAAGTGTGATTATAACCCAGTTCTTATTTGCATATCAGCTCTTGGCTAACTGTTGATAGTGATTCAGAAGATTAACTTTCACTTTGATAAATTGTAAAATTTATGCAGGTTCTTTTTTACAATTATCATTGACATGTACACTCTAAGAAATTTCCCGTAAATTTTACGGTAAAATCACTGGCAATTTTGTTGCCGACACTTTACCGTAAAATTTACAACTTGCCGTAAATTATTATACGGTATTTTAGAAATTTCCCGTAAATTTTACGGTAAAATCACTGGCAATTTTGTTGCCGACACTTTACCGTAA
>JXSR01S066645.1:76926-93481 GCA_000969725.1 Ophiothrix spiculata | reverse complement strand
ACTTGACTTGACTTGACTTGACTTATGCCTTCCACGCAGACTTGGTTCCTCGTGCTGGCTTCTGTATGGTAATGGTCTGCCATGTTAATCTGTCCTCAGCTAGCCACGACTCTGCACTATGTAGCAGAATATAACTTGATCTTGACGATATGACCCCGCCTTGTATTGTGTAGCGTCGTATATGGATTTTTCCCCTAATGTCTTGATCAAAAAAGATCACGCGAATACGACCGCGCATATATGTAGATATATTGTATAAGTATGAAATTCAGTCGTTGTTTTGTGAATCAGAATTCTTCTATGGTTTTGATGGTCCATTTTATGGAAAAATTATGAATTCATGACGTAGCATCCTCGATTTAGAATTATTCCGCCCTTCCCATGTAGCTATTCGGTGAAGTGCCACTATAATACTCTGCTTTATGTACAATTCTATATATTATAGGTCACATAGTACAACTTGTGCAGAGCGAATTCTGGGTCAAGTTTGGGTTTCACCGCTGATGTGGTCACGCATGCTCAGTGCCCCGGCATAGTTTAGTGCATACTAAATTCGTTATAACTATTTTTGAGCACTCTTATTACTGCAACTACTTCTGCAGAAGTGGTTTGCGTGATGGACACTAAGGACAAATTTGTTATCGTGTTCATCAGCTCAGGTTTGAGACTCCTGAAGATTTTTTTTTCAGCAAATGTTCGAGACTCCTGAAGATTTGTTTAATCCCAATTCATAGCTTGGTCACAATAATCGTACGAACAGCTTACGAGTAGTGTATAGTCCATATAATATGACCACGCAACGCCCTCGCTGCTCGCTTTACTCACTGTTCGTGGTCCTTTTAAACGGACTAAACACTGCTCGTAAGCTGTTTGTACGACTATTGTGACCAAGCTCTTACCTTTAAATTCAATTTGTTGTGGATTGTAGGCTTACTATGTATGGATCATATTTGATTTTTTTTCTCTTTTTTAAAAACTAATACCCTTGAACATACGCGCCGTGGCTACAGAGCTGCACTCTGTAGCTAGGCGCTTCTACAAACTCTAACCTCCACATCAATTCTCACCCGACAAACACCATCTACCATAACATATCTGGATAAGAAAGAGGTAATTTAAAATATCCCTGTGAGTGGTAATTGCATCATGTTTGTTACCAAAATAATTTTACAAGTCTTCTCTATCAATAAATATGTCAATAATTGCCATACGAATTTGAAAATGTGCAGTTAATTTTTGAACACCCTGCCAAATGTTGTTTTTGTGCGTTGTATTATGTTTTTGTTCCTGACAAATTTGCGCTTAAAATATATATAAATTTATAGTTAGCTAAGTTAGCTACACTGCAAAAACTGTAGAACTGTAGAACACATGACGCGTCCAAAGGTATTCAGAAAGTGTT
This sequence comes from Ophiothrix spiculata, assembly GCA_000969725.1. Lineage (NCBI taxonomy): Eukaryota > Metazoa > Echinodermata > Ophiuroidea > Amphilepidida > Ophiotrichidae > Ophiothrix > Ophiothrix spiculata. The sequence goes on along the minus strand of JXSR01S066645.1, from coordinate 92,079 downwards.
CAGAATGTGTTCTCGAAGTGTTCCAGAACATCACTTGAACACATCCAGAACACATTGAACATGTCAAAAACGCGTTCTATATCTGTTACATTTAGAACGCGTTTTTGGCATGTTTGAACGTGTTCTGAACGTGTTCTGCACGTGTTCTGAGCGTGTTCTACAGTTCTACAGATTCTGCAGTGTAGTTATCTAATGACTTAATGCAATAACGCTATAATAGCATGTCGTTTGATTATGAATAACATACAAGCGCTAAAAGTGTGTTTTACTCTTTTTTTCCGCAAAATAGGCTGTACAGTGTGCAGAGGCCGCGTTGAATTACAAATATAGGAGGTATAACACACTATAACGAGTCGCTTACTTAAACTTATTATCAGTTGATATTATCAGTAATTTGTTTTTGTTTTTTTACCGATACCGATTCAGAACCGATAAGGCAAATATCGGTTCCGATATAACGTAATCGAACAGGGGCAAAACACCACTAGGACCGTTGCACCTTCCGAAAAACACCCCACTACTTAAACTTACAATTTAGCTCTAACGGTGAGGCACTCGTTAGCGGTGCGGGTGCCAGAAGTTGAGTGTGCTTGTAATCAGGCCCGTAGCCAGGATTTTTTCAAGGAGGGTGCGGATTTTCAAAAAGTGGATCTTTTGGAGGAAAATTTTTCGTTTTGGTCGACCCAAAACTAATTTCAGTGGTTTTGACAAAGTGACCAGCAAAAAAAAAAGAAAAGGTTTTCAGTAGTTTTTCAAGCAATTTGTTTAGTATTTTAGTAAGAAACGACCGTACATTTACATGTTTTGGTGCTTTAGATCCTCTTTTGGTGGGTATTTATGGGATTTTTGTGGACCTTTTTTGTACATTGTCAAATTTGGGGGTGCGACGCCCCCACCGCACCTCCTGGCTACGGGCTTGCTTGTAATTCCCTTTGACAAGAAACTAACTGATTGTCTCGTTGAAACCCGTACGAAGCTCGGAGAGCTGATCCGGTCAGTAATTTTGAATATTATGTGCGCTGATAAAGGTTCAGCAACCTGAAACCTCAAATAATACTTAGTGTGGAATGGAGCTTACTTGGGCCACAGTGGTCAGCGAACACCTGTGCAGTATGCAGATGCCGCGTGGAATTACAAATATTGGAGGTATAACGCACTATAAATCCCCAGAATTTATTTAAATGTCACAACGGTATAATATATTTAATCCCCATAAGACTCTTTTTTTTTGTATTTTCTTTGCATTGATGTAATATGTTTCCAAACTATCACTTATTGTAAAGAATTTGGCATCAGCTTAGATAGAAACATCCATTATTCATTTATTCACCGACTTATGTTACTTTAGCTTTCCAAATCCCCTGAAGCATGTTGAGACAGAATGTTTTGTGTCTAATGTTACACAAGCAACTGTCTTGAAATTGAATTTTGATGTTAAAGTAAAATAAATGTTCTCTTTTATATAAATTGATAGTTTCAAAACTTGCCGTCACCTCGGGTAGCAGTATATTTTGCAGATGAAATATAACTTGATGACTTTTACATCTTCTCTTGTGTGACAAAGTCTAGCACAAGACGTTGTTATACAAAAGAAGATGTAAATACTGAAAATACCTTCTAGTACATAAATTGTATCAAGTATACAGCGTATTGGCCAAATTTAAAGCCAAGGTGTTACAAGAGAAGCTTATTTATCAAGATTACCCGTTTTCAAAAGCTACATTAAACCCTGGCGCCGCGCCTGATCTTCTTCGATTTTCCAAGCGCTATCACGGAACATCAAATTAACGTGATGTAAAGATGATTTTTTTTTTATTAAGAGGAGGGTGAAAAAGTTGCAGCATTATGTGCATTTGTTGCGAAGGACGCTTTGAGCAATTGGTTCTAAACAAATATGGTGGGCATTTTTACCACACGTTAGGTCCACGGACACGGGGAATATTGCTATTGTACTTTAAGTACTCTTTAACCCAAAATGAAGCAAACTTTAGCTGCATCACGTTAATATGTTTTGGAAAAAACCTTTAAATAAACCAGAAGAACGTCCTCGTCTTTATTTTTTACAAGAGAACATAAATCGAGCAAACAGATGCATCTGAATCTTGTGTTAATACGAGTGATCAGTTGAAAATTCACATATCTGATAAACTGTTTTGAACCAGATCGCACGTGTTGGCCTAATTATGCCAGAAATGACGTCTGTACTTCCGCAGTGCATAATGGTCTCTTCTGAGTAAGGCCACCAAGGTCATAGGTAGTCAACAATTCTCACAATATCACGGATTTCTTCTGATGAGGATATGTACTACTTGGCGAAAATTCAAGGTATGTGAATTTTCACCTATTGCTGAAAGTCTGATGTATTTATGTTTCTAAAACAATTATTAATGTAAGTTACTTTGATTTCAGATACAAAATCCATTGTACATTTGTGACGCGTTACATGAAAAGGTACAAGTTGTCGGCAAGGCCGATTTTGAGCTACGGCCGTCTGAAGTTTAAAATGAGTGAAAATGGTCGGGAGGTCAATCTTTAGATATCGTAAAAAATGAGGTCCTTGAAGTATATATTTTCAATGAATGAACTTTTTTTTTTGAAAAAATACATTCTAAATTTGAAAAAAATGCGTTGTTTGTGACCAAGTCAGATCTAGTTTTCGCTGAAAATGTCCATGGGACCGTCACTTGAGTACCAAATATGACCAATTTGCACGACAAATATCAGCGCATTCCGATTATTCCCCCTGGCAAATTTGGTATCGCCGTCTTTGTTGCAGTCTTTATAGTATATGTGCCAAATTTGGTGTCAATCGGGCAAGTAAAAGTACTGGTTGCTATGGAGTTTTGAATGGTTCCTTTGAAAACCAGCAATATCTTGAGTTTAAAATTTTTATGATTTTCAAACGTGTTTTTCTCAGAAGTGTGCTTTTTAAATCCGTCAATGTTGTCATTTTTTAATTTGTCATAGCTCGGTCACCAAATGGCCGAAGCCTTTAATTTTGGTATCATTTTAAAGCTGATTAAACAGGCTTCCCAGTGATACCAAAAACTCAATTTTGATGTTTGGACCCAACATGTACCTTTTGATGTAACGCGTCACATTTATTCACCGACTTAAAAGTAAGTGACTTTGGTTTCAGACAGGAACATTCATTATTTATTTATTCACCAACTTAAATGTTACTCAAGCTTACTTAATCTCCTTGAGACTTGCGTACGTATGATGTAAAAGATGTTTTATATCTAAAGTAGCTTAAAGTTAAGCAAGCAACTGTCTTGAAATTGAATTTTGTTATGAATGTAATGCTTTAGCTGTAGCTCTTTGATGTAGAATAATATTCTCTTTTATAAATTTGTATGGTTTTGTAAATATACTGTCATCTGGGGCAGGGGAGTCTGAAGGAAAATGAAAGTGGTATGGTCCCTGGTAAAAGTGGGTCCTTAGTTATCAAAAAAAAGGAAACAACTAAACCCCACATTTACTAAATACAAATTTATACAGTACTGTGTTGTGGTTATTTATACTATACTAAGACTGTAATAAAATTGCATCAAATGTATTATTTTTTCTGGCTAAAATGTTGTGCGACCAAAGCCCATACGGCCTACTAAGTTCCAAAGCTCCTGATGTGGGGTGGCATTATATCTTTTGCAAATTAATTTATCTGATTATTTTAGTCTGGTCTATGACGTCTATTTTATTACAAAAGACGACATAATAAAAAAAAATCTTTCAAAGTATTATATATACCATTTATCGGCCCAATTTTAAGGTAAAGCGTAAAAGCTGATTTACCTCACTTGTTATATGACATTTGCTATTTCCAAATTACATTGAGCTCGAATTAAATCCTGTTGAGGCCACTTAAAGCTGTTTTGTAATAATTTAGGGCATAATATATCATCTCACGAATCTACATGCAGAAATCGTAAAACAAACAGCCAATTTAAAAACAATGAGAATAATTTCTAATTGGAACGAGTAGATTTAATTACAGTGAAATACAATCATTATCACAAAGAAGAAAAATAGAAAAATAAGAAGAAAAAAGAATAGCATTTAGCTGAAACTGAAGACAATCGTCCCAGATAACCTCAGTCTTCCATCAATAATAAGGGGCTCTATGGGAGAAACCATCGTATTTCATTCGGTCTTATTGTCACACCACAGACAATATTTAGCGATCATGTTCCAGAATAGGAGGATATGATACATCCTGTTTATAATACATCAGGTAATAATGTAGTGGACTGAGAGTCTGAGACGGATTGTTGAACCACGGGATGACCACATCATATGTGACCGCTGCGCAGTTGTCGGCTCGTACATGTTGCTCCTTGTAGCATATCTGATGTATGCTATATGTATGCATCAGATATGCTTCAATGAGCAACATGAAGGAGCCGACAACTGCACCCTTTTGCCGCGGCGGGACACATATAAAGAAGGGATGGCAAAGCGACCACACGAAATATGCCGTTGTGTCAGAATCACTAATCGACATTGAATAGAAGATTATACATTAAACAAAAGGTACCATCATTAAGATATTAGCGATAAATCAACAATAAAACGGACAAATTGAAACGAAAATCCGTAAGAAAAATGTGACTATTTCAGTAAAGGGAACTGTATAAAACAACTTTGAAATATAACCTAGTTTAAGCCTTTAACAATTGATTGTGATGTTCCAAACAAATCTGATATCAAACCAGATTACTTAAGGTAATTGTTGTCATCATCTCACTGTGGGAGGAAGGACAATAGACTATTGAAGACGCGTGGATGAGATTTGTAAGCCAAATTGCATAAAATGCGCTAACGTCATAGTGTGACTGTGACGGCAAATGGTTGCTGTATTTGCATTCCATAAGTTTACATGCTACGAGTAGCTACATACGTTTTCTTGCATAGTTTGCATATTTTAAAGACCATATTTTCCCGATAGCCTCATTCATCAGTAGTTTATCATGAGACAAGATATATCGGATATTCAGGTGCATTTGTCTCATTATATCTATTCTTTCCTATTATCGACACGCAAACTTCTTTTACATTTTTATAATGCATCTGTCGGTGAATCTGTTAGATATTTTCCGTAAAACCAGTTGTTTATGTATAAATTCTTGCGATATGTGTTGACCACAAGTGAAACACAGCACATGGGATTTGTTGCACTTTCTTCATTCGTTTTAATCAAATTCCAAATTCCCTTGTAAGAACTTGACTCCGAATAAGTTAATTATATTAATTCAAAATGGCTAATCCCCACAAGATGTTTTTTTTTTCTGTACGTATTCCTTGCCTTGACGTAACGTATGGAAAACTATTGCTGAATGTCAGTAAATGACTTTGGTTTAAGGCATAACCTCAACGATCGTGATGTTTTGCTATTAGTATATATATATGTTACTTTCGTTTTCTTAATCACTTAAAAATAAAATGTTTCATGTGTAACGTTGAACAAGAAATTATCTTGAAATTGAAGTTCGTTCTGACAGTAATGCTTTGGGTGTGCTTCAATGATACAAATGCCGTATCATTTGGGATAACATGATATGATTTGAAGATGAAAATTAATTTGATGATAAGTCACGTCTGAGACGTTCATATTGATACAAGAGACGACCGACAATACGGCTGGAAATTTCTTCTACAAAGCACATTTTATCAAAGTATAAATATGTATCGGCCACATTTACAGCAAAGTTTTACAAAAAGGTCTCGACATACGACGGGAAAGGACACTCAATCTTTTGATCAATAAAAATAGGTTTTATAGGATAAACCAACGTATTTTATTCATATACCACAAACAATATTTAGTGATCATGTTGCAAGTACAGGAGGATATGATATATCCTGTTACTGTTGCTGCAGGTAGTAATGTATGTAGTGGATTGAGACGGTTGTTGAACCGAGGGATGACCGCGCGACATTGCGCAATGACCATAGGAATAGAGCTGGTGTATCTGTTAACTTCGCGTCACGATAGTTGTTTTCTCGACATTTAATAACATGTTTAATGTTAAGAAGCACAAACAAACAGTTCTTTACTAAAGCCGGGACTATGTCATTCTTCAGGCAAGATACGGTAAGCTACATTCAATAAATCGGAAACAAATGATACCTTTCAAAAACCCGTAAAAAAAGGTGACTTTATACAATTGGGGACATGAATTAAAAATATACTTCAATAAAATGCTTTCCCGTGTCCCTGTCTGATATTTAAAGCCTTTGATATCAGTGTAATGCTCCAATCAAGTCTGATATCAAACCAGATTATTGGAGGCAATTGTCCCCATCATCTCAACGTGGGAGGATGAACAATAAACTGATGCAGCCGTGTGGTTTGAGATTTGGATATAACCATGATAACGTTTACGGCCTTTGCTGAGAAAGGCCCTAGCATTGGTAGTATCGATCCTTAGGGTTCTGTCACACATCACGAAACGTACGAATAACGAACTAATAACATACACTGGTTTGGTCATTGAAATAGATGTAATCAATTACCAAACCAGTGTACGTTATTAGTACGTTATTCGCACGGTACGGTGATGTGTTACATGGCCTTTAGACATAAAACTGCATTGTTGAATTTCAAGGACTTATAACGAGACCAATAATAGTTGATGTTAACGTGTTGATACGATGATATTCATATGTGACCGTCCAGCCCAAAACAGCAGTAAATGCAAGCTCTTGTCATTTTCACTTTTTTAATTATTTTCAAAGACCATGCGTTAAGAATTAAAATGACACCGTAATGAACTTCACACGATTTCCAGAAGTCAAGTTATGGTCCGTCAAAGGTTTTCAGGGAGTAAAACGTATAACTGAGATAAACGCGTTCAAAGATTAGAAAGCCCTATATTTTCTGTTGATCGTCTTCAGAATATACCAATTTATTTCACATTTCATATAATTTTCTTGAAATTTTGTAGTAAGCACTAGGATTGTGAATCTGTCAAAAAATCAATTTCGGCAAATGTTGACCTTGATATGTATTTTCACCTGTAGCGCAAAATGAAGTTTCTGGCATTTACTGCTCATACGGGCTGGAAGGTCACATATATCATTGTCTAATTTGATTTATCAAACTTCTTTTGCATTCCTCATTCTTTGTTAGATATTACTATTCTAGTTGATTGTGTATAAATCCATGTTATTCCGCCCGGAGATTCCGTGTAGAGAATATGTTGCACTTTTAATCGAATGCCATTTCCCCTTTTTTGAATGTCACAGCAGAATACATGTTTAAATAAAAACATGGCCAATCCCTTTACGATTTTTTACATGTTCTCTGCATTAATGTAATATTTGTGCACAGCTATCACTAAATGTTAATGACGTTTGTTTAATGCGTTAGCTATGGTAAAAAATTATTCACCGGCTTAAATGTAAATGTTGCTTTTCCCCAACAGACATGTTTTATGTGTAATGTGGACAAGAAGAAATAGACCACTTTCGTATGTCCCATAATGCATCTTGAAAGTACCGCAAATACTGGACCTTGTGACGTAAATTGCGCAGTCGAGTTGTGCGCAATGCGCAAAACTTCTAATATGGTAGACTGAGCAGCCTACGTCACAAGGTCCCGTATTTGCGGTTCTTTCAAGATGCATTATAGGACATACGAAAGTGGTCTATTGAAGTAATGCTTTTGGTGTAGTTCAATGGTCAAGTTTTTTTTCTGGCATATGTGCCATTGTAAAAAATGTGCTTCAATGCAACCGCGACACAGCTACCCTTGATATCGATCTCATTAAGCGAATTCTAAACTCCAAGAAAAAATGGTCGCGAGATTTGATTTTTTAATGTGACCTGCTGAAAAGGCTGACTTTGAACCCTTATTATCTGAAAAGCGTGAAAGCACATGCAAATTGGGAACGGTTTATTAAAATTTGGAATTTTTCCAATACAATGTAGGTGAGGATGAGGTAAGTTGATTTTATGTCAATTTTCAGTAAAAAAAATTGCAATTTTTGCGCAACCTTCAAGATTTTTTAACAAGTTGTAGTTGAAATAAGCTGATTTGACATATTTTTTCGCGCGCTACGCGCGCATTACAAAATGTCATAATTTTCCTCCGACCATTTTTGCTCACAGAAAAAAATTACCCGTCCCCCCCCCCCACTAACATTTTAACCTTCCGTCGCCTGCTCACGTGACCTCGGGAGAAACTTGATTTTTGATTATGCTTAAAACATTAAATTTACCATTAGTAAATGGTACTACGAGTTTTTGAGTTGCCTTAGTAAAGTTTTTGAGCAAAAGTAATTTTGTACCAGTGTCAAGATATTACTTCGCTGGTTATTTATTATTATTGATAACGAGTTATGGTACTTGTCCAACATATCATGAGATCAATCCTCTTCATTCTTTGTTTTGTTGGTATACCACGAGGTTAAGTCAAAACTTTAAATTCTAAACAAGTAATAGATGCGTATAAAAAGCGCAAGAGATCTTTTCTCAAAACTGATGTATCCTATATTGCATAATTATATTACATGTTTACAGAAGGTTAAGCCTTTTGAACTTCGAAACTAGTTTAGTTTAGTTTTATTCGGCATTTCAACAAAACAGTACAAAGAAATATACAAGACCAATTGTAAAATACAATTATACAAGATCCAAAAGACATCAAAATGTTGAAAGCCATGATGGCTCATAAAAGACAGGCTACACATGAGGACTTATTTCCAATGGGGTCCCAAACAACAAAAAGCTGGCAAAGGGATGCAGAAACAAAAAAAGGACAGAGAAAATAAGTCTATACATTCATACAAAGTCGTCAGCGTCTTCACTCAGGGCTACATTGGCCAAGTTCTTGAATAGATCTTTGCTGGGAATGCACTGAATTGAAGATGGAAGTTTGTTCCAGTCACAGTATGGCATTGTAAACACAGACCTTAGAAACAACTGATATCGAGAAAAAATTCCGGTGCCCATCGATAAATGTACTCATTTGTACTATAAGGAATTACCACGTGTGACGACAGTCTCTTGAAAGCACCCACGGCTATACAAATGTTTCCATTTTGACGTCACGATATCGATTCAAGAAGTTCACATTTTCAATGCTGAAAAGGTTTTTGCAGATGAATATCGTAACTGCATAGTCCTTCTAGGTAAGTTTTTTTGAACTATTTAATCATTAGTACAATCTTATGACCAATCCGAGATATATTATATTTATCAAGGATTGATTTGATACCAAATACATCAAAATCAATTGAGTTGGATTCTTCACAATGACGAAATTAGGAATTGCATTGTACATGTTCAACAATAGCAACATAGAATGAAGTCCTCATTAATAATTTCTTCGCCAGTTTCGCATAACATACTGCATAGCGCGAAAGGTAATTACTATGCACAATACCGATCCAAAGCCCTCATGCATCGCGCAGGCGTAACTGCCAGAATTAAACAGACCGATGCGAAGTATTGTTTTGGCCAAACTTACATTGAACTATAAGTAACGTTAAATTCGCTGATGCTCACAGCGAGAAGTGTGGCCGAGTGGTCTAAAGCGCCTTGCACGACAAATTTGTATCAGACCAATGTCATATCCAGCGTCATATCATTTTCTGCGGCCGAGTTCGAGTTCGAGTCCGCGGGCGACCTTTTTTTTTCTTCATTTCTTTTCATTTTAAACGTTCAATAGATTTATTTAAGAGTAAAGAAACCAAAATAATCGGGTTACTGATTTTTTTTACAACTTTACCGTTCAGCAATTCAGGTATTCATAGCCTCAACACAGGCTTTCCGATGGTCAGTCTTGCATACACATGCTGTCTAATTGAAAGTAAAGTATTCAATGTTTCAATTCTTTATGCGAAGTAAGTGTAGCGGAAAGAGATATTGATCTGCTAGTGATTCATTACCAATAAACTTATCTTAATTTTGTCCCACTGCTAAGCCTTGTGTAAAAAGGGTGTTAATAGCAATGCCTTTCACACGAGGCACAAGAAATCCAAACCCACTTGACCGATTATATGAAAGATGGAACAAACATTATTTAGCCTTAATTGACTGGCCCTGTCTTTAATGCTGAGGAAATTGACAGAGTCATGAGTTTCCTGGCCAACATGATGTCTATTGTTAAGACCTAAAATGAAACGAATAATCTTCATTTTTAATGATCTGAAGTTTTTTCTTGGATTTGGATGAGATGCCAGTAAAACAAGATGTGCAACAATAATCGTGGTGACATTGGAGAAGAGCAGTTCAAATGTTTCTGCAAAGAGTACGATTCATAAAATTAGAGAAGCGATATAAGAATTTCAATATTCCAGAGACTTTTCAATCAACTAAATTAACCATGGCGTCCCCAGAAAGGTTCTCATCAAGGGTAACTCCTAGATATTTAAATGAGTTTTGTGGAGTTATTGTTCGATTCTGATAAGTGATAGCAAAATTGTTTTGATCGTCTTTTTTCAGCATTATGTTTAGTACCGAATAGAATGCATTCTACTTCCCCTACGTAGTGGGAGAGTTTGTGTTCTATGAGCCATTGATTACAGGAGCTTCAGGAGCTTAAGTCAGAGCTAAGTTTCTTGGAGACAACCCGGGATCTTTATCAGCAGCTATTAAAACGCTGTCATCTGCGTACAGAAGCAAATTGTTACGGACCGATGTTTCCATATCATTACAATAGCAAAGGTAGAGCAATGGACCCAAGAGGCTGTCTTGCGGAACTCCACTGCAACTGAGGGTAAGAAGATAGGATAAGACACCATCTATGCCATTTCTATGGTAACCAGCTGCTTCCTGTTTGTGAGATACGACTTATTAAAACCATCCGCGGTTGATTTAGCTTCGAAAAAGGAATGTCGTGATTGACGCTATCAAACGCCTTTTGGACGTCGAGGAGTAACATGCCAACGTAATTGCCTTTGAGATTCATTTCTGAAAAGATCTGTTAAGAAAATCAAGCAAGTTTCGGTGGAAAAACCTTGACTGAAACCGGAATGGACGGATCAATTAGATTCTTAGAGGAGAGCTAATTAACTGCATGTATACACATTTCTCCGATTTTAGACATGCTCATTGGACGGTATATTATACCCACGTTCAGTCTGCTGTTTTTCTTGTACAAGGGAATTACTTTGGCAAGTTTGAGATCGTCAGGAACTCTCTTGGATGTAATGGATAAATTAATGATATGGGTCAATACTGGGCCCAGCTAGGGGCTCCATCAAGGAGGATTAAGTTTTTTCAATTCCCCCACAATGAAGTCAACCTCGACTGGTTCCAGATCAAAACTGTTTGGAAAAATACCCTTGTTCACTTCGTGAGTAAATTGGTAAATAACGTGAGTTAGTTTGTTCATCAGGGTTGATGCAATATTGGTAAAGGATGTATTAATAAACAGAATTATTACCAAACCTAGAGAGCCTCCATGGATCGCTCAAGCTTTCATCAAGCTTGTTCTGAAAAAAGGGATGACTTAGCTTTTTTGATGTCTCTTTGTATTTCGTTACGAAGAATAGTGAAATCTTGGTCACCGGTCTTACCCGTCAAAAGCTGTTTACGAATTTTATTGCGTCTGAGGATTTTCTCAAGAATGTCATGAGACATCCAGGGCTCTGTTCTCACCTTGACAGATGGAAGTAAAAGTAGATTTAAAGTTCGACCATGCAACATCAACTGAGGTGGAATTGAGGATCACACCCCAGTCATAGTTGGCCAAAATGTGTTGAAATGATTCAACTGTGTATCGTTTTAAAGATCTAATGTGAATTATATTACTAGCCGAGGTAAAATTGACAGGTCTTTTGGAGCAAAATATCCGTATAACAACTTAGATCAGTTTTTACTAATGGTTACAGGTCAAAGAAAACTTTGTGCTAACAGGTACCAATGCATGGTAAATATGGACTTTGTTTTTGCCTGCTACCACGGCAACAATTGACCTGACGCACTTCAAACTATCACTTTGTGAAGACACTTTTGCAAGAGAAACAGTTTGAGACCAGTTTGAACAAAATCGGATACTTTTGAATATTTGGACTCCCATAGGACCAGTTCCGTGACCTCTGATATGACCTTTCACATTTTCGGCTAAATAAAACTCCAGAACCATATTTCAGACATAGGTAAAAGTATACTGGTTCTGCTTCCTTGTGATGAGAAGAACATGTTGGTGTGGTTTTGAACGAGATTTGACTATAGTAACATGTTATGGATGTCATTTTGGCGGCCATCTTGGATTTCTCAAAATGCTCAATGGTGCGGATTTTGCATCATTCAATTCTGGAATCTATGGGTCTCAAAGATGAAGAATCAGTCAAAAACAATTGTGCAGACTCCATTTGGCACTTTTCTTTTTTCCCACAGACTAATTGCAACAAAACTGAAATAATCATCAAACTCAGTTTTTGTGCAGCACGAATTTTACGGAAAAGAAAATCCATCAAACATCATTTGAAACGGCACACAGGATATAACAAATTCGCTTTCAAAAGGTTAGACATTCTTTTCATCAGCTGTAAATTAAAAAAAGCAAATAAAAAAGAAACCAATCTACAAATTAAACATTAACAAATCCATAGCAAACATTAAAAAGCACTCGTTTAGTTTCGGGACACTTAAAATGTTAAAATTAAAATACACAAATAGAATCAATGAAAATCATAACTCACAATAAGGAAACAAACGAATCTGCAAATTAAACACTAACAAATCCCTATAGCAAACATTAAAAAGCACTCGTTTAGTTTCAGGACACTTTTTAAAAATGTTAAAATTAAAATACACAAATGAAATCAATGAAAATCATAACTCACAATTAGGAAACAAAATAAAATGATTCATAATTATTATTTCTTTCAAGCATCTGATAATATATCACGGCAATATGAATATGGCTAATCATATTTCCCTTTTGTATGAAATCAAACGACCAGTCATTATCAAAACATATGTAAATTTCAACTCCTGAATTAATCTGACAATTAACTTGCTTGAATTATTAATGTCCCAATATTAAATCTTATCGAAAAGTTTTATTAACATGTTTTATATCCTCCTTGTTTTCAATTTGCAGCTTTAAATTTGTAATAGAAACAATATGAAATGTGATATCAAGTGCAATGAGCCCATTAAATTGCTGCAAACCAGGTTGTAACATCATTGTTACTTTTTTCATCATCTCACTGAGAGAGGAAACACGTGGTTGGAATTGGTTTGTGGGCAAAATTGAAGCCAATAGTTAACTTTAATTTTTAGATAAATCGGGCAACCTACACAAATTGACAATAACTGTATGTGTTCAATTTGACGAATTTTTTTTTTTTTTTTCTTCATGATTTAAAGTTTTATTTCGACAAAATGTATGGTCTATGGACCATCAATTAAACACATCTTAATGATCGTTGAACGCACTTACCACAGTTTTGTCTTTTACTCTGTATGACAATTAACGTTGACGGGCCATAACATGACTTCTGGAAGTCGAGTGAATTTCAGTGAGGTGTCATTGTAGTTCTTTCAATCCTTTGCAAATGTTTGAAAAAGTGAAAATAACAAGTGTAACAAGTATCTGGGTGATTCCAAAGTAACGTTTGTGACCGAAACATAAAAAAAACTAACATAAACATACCCACGAGTTTGTTGTTGATAATGGTGCTCACTGGTGGGGTAAAGACATGTAGATGTTTAAAAATTAAATTAATTGCCAAAATCCTGATAAAGTTCATGTAACGTTCGGTGACGTTTGTGACATCGCACGGAGACAGTTTTTGCTCCAAATGACTTCAAAGTACAAATTATCTGAAGTGTTAGCGATTTTTTTTTATTGATGATGGGTAACATATTTACAAATATTTCATAAAAATTGTATGAAATTCTATCCTAAGGATTTCTTTTAATGCAGATTTGTGTGGTAACGTTTGGTCACGTTTGTGACATTTTGGTGTAACTTTTTGGTAAAGATTGTGACATTTTTGAAATAAAACATATGCTCATTCATGCACGGATAGAAAAACTTTACAATTTCTGTCTGGGGAATACTTCTCACGTATAGCAAATAACAAATGTATGACTGAAAACCCCGCTTATGTTGTCGAATAAAAAAGCTGTTTTTTTTCCTTGAAGTCAAAACAAGTTTCATTTACTGTCACATCAAAGAATTCACTGGTATGCACATGAAGTTAAATTTACCAATCAGACAATACGTATTGTAATGGAAAGATACGTATACTCCACAGCAGCTAATGATGATGGACGCATGTCTCAAAGTTTGTTTTTAGGTAGTGATAAATAATTTGAAATTGGCTTATCTACTTCTTGATAAAATGATAACATTACGTAGAAGGGTTAAATTCATGTTAAATGTGAACTGTCACTTCACTTGATCGAGGACGAAACGGTATCAACTTTGCCAATCTCTCGGGCCGATCCTTTCTGCAAATAAATCTGTGACATTAACCAAATAGAATATCCTATACCAAAAAGAAGCGATAAGATTGCAAGTTGACTACTGAACATACGATAAGAGTTGATAACAGGGCCGCCGTTAGAAATTACGGGTACCGGGACAAACCTTAACCACGGGCCCCTTTATAATGGGTCATCTCAGAATTAACCTTGGATAAATCAAAATGGTGGAAAAGGAAATATTGAGCAAAAATGGTCCGAGGCAAAAAAAAAGTAATGTTTTTTAATGCAAAAATTCCGTCAAATCTGCTAATTTCAGCTAAAGATTGATTTAAAATTTTTGAAATTAGCTCAAAAAATTGCCAATGTTGACTAAAAATCAACATAATAGCCCATCTTGAAATTTGCGTGAAGCGCGCAAACTGTTTACATCTAAATTGTCAAAAACAAGGGGGAATTCAATGTGAAATTTCTGTTGGTAACGTAAACTTAGTGAGGCAACAATGGGGGAGAATGTTTGTGACTGGGGCAAAATGTTGTTTCTGGTTCATAAAACTGAACCCATGAAAATTTTCCCTAGGAGGTCCATTGCATTTTGTTTGTGGAAAACGTTGTCGGGGGCCCCATGATGTTGTTCCAACACTTTGTCCTTTATGAATCTTTGGGGAAATTCTGTGGCCGCCGTGATTTTTTCTTTCCCCATTTTTATTCATTTTATAATTTTGTATTATTTCTTTTTCTTTTCTTTTTTTTTTAATTTTATTT
>JXSR01S066645.1:35092-47628 GCA_000969725.1 Ophiothrix spiculata | reverse complement strand
CCCCAAGCATGATAAAAAATACATGGATGCATTGCTGTTGATTTGTGATGAACATCTTGTTAGACTATTTGAATGTATAAGTGATTTTTTTAAGGAAAACATTATTTGAACAATGAAAAATATTTTTTTTTGATCAATTCAAATTCATTATCAAGGGAACCCCTGTTAATTCAAACATTTCTAAGCCTTTCTACTTGTGAAAGTGACGTGTGGTAAGAAGAAAAGTTAATAAAAGTTGAAAATGTAAAGATGTGAATTCATAAATATGTAGCCATCTACTTTATGTGATAAAGATTATATTATAAAGCATTCAAAAATAACACTACAGAGTGTTATCTAATCATACTTATGAAAAATTACAGATATACGTGTTTGTATAATCTTTTGACTGAACGGGTGTAAATAAACTTTTAACTCAGTATTTATATAATAGTTGTTTTGATTAATTAAAATTCAAAATATTAGTTTGAAAGAAAAAAAAATCTTGAAATTTCTGCAGTCATTCACTTCAACAGGTGAATAAAGCCTTAGTATTACAATTCATGCAAAGAAAAAAAGGTAACAACTTTGAGTGTAATATGATTCCCATACAATAAATAGGCTTGTTTAAATTCATAGTTTATGACTTGGTTTACAAAATCGATATTTGCTGATGGGTTGTTATGACCTTCAGTGACAAAATGACAGCCAAGGACGAGTGACTGCGGCAAGTAGTCATATACAACCTAACATTTGCCAATGTTCATCAAAATGCATCACCACTCGCCAATGTTGCACCAGTCATTGCAATTTTCACCTTGCCAAGTTGCCATTGTGTTTTTGTCATAGACATCGGGGCTCTCCACATGAAAGCGTCAAATGTAGATGCATCTAGATGAATGTAGATTTCCAAATTGCAGATTGTGTTCACACGGTCGCGCGTCAATATGACTTTACTCCAGGTGCGCTTATTGACACGCTGGGGTGTGTGTGGAAATAGCGCAACTAAGTGCATGTACATGCACAGTCACTTACGCACGTGTGATTGCTTGCTGAAGTCCAGTTCAATCTACATGCATCTAGATGTGCGAAGTACAGATTGATTCGTCCGTGTGGAGAGCCCCATTGAATTTTAAGGAAAAGGTGTCATTTGTAGCTTAATAATTAAAATAAAGGAATGGTTATTTTTGTTCATAAGGAAAATTGACAGTGTGGATGTTCTCCACTGTCATAATGTTTTTGTGATACTTTTGCTATATTTTGTTCTTTTCAATGCAAAAAATTTATAATCTTGATGATAAATTAATCAGAATTCATTTTAACATATGAATATACTAAGGAGATTCATTATTTCCATTTGTGAGATAAACGGATCAACTAAATCTAACTAGTCTTGCCATATAAAGAAGGGAAACCTTGAGGAAAGATTTTATTACATATCGTGTAGTTACCTAAACTGAACTGCATTATCTGATAGTCATCTTGCCAAAGGATAGAAGATCAAAATGCAATCAATGACAGCAAGTTAGCCTCAAATGACCCACTGCTTGTTGGTGCTGAATGGTAATTATTGTTGTGTGCAAGATAAGAGACAAGTTGCAGTGACGGCATTGTTGAAATAACGGAGGTGACATATCATAACAACAATCAATACACAGCACTTGTGTCACTCTAGGAACGACCAAGATTGTTGATAAATTGTTGGGTCCGAGATTGCTCATTGTTATTTTTAGCTATGATGTCATTTTAGTGAATAATTAAAAAGCACTCATTGATGAACAATCTGAGTTAAATGGATTTTTTTATCCATGATGTCATTTTGATGAATAACGCACTTACGGAATAAAAAATCTAATGAAAAGGGATTTCTCTCTCTCTCAATGTGAAATCTTTTGATTGGATACATTTTGAAATTGTTTAGTAATAATGTCATTTTTATGAATAAAACACTTACGGAATAAAAAAATTTTAATTAAAAGGGATTTTTCTCTGAATGTAAAATCTTATTTAGGATACAGTTTGAAATTGTAAGTAATGGATGCCTAAAGAGTAGTTACTCTATTGCCTCCTCAAGGTCACTTTTCAAGTTAAACCTCAAGATTTGAAATTAATAAAAGTCACAATTGAAGATTATTAGCTCTCAATTTAAAAAAAAAGAATATTGGAATGATTAATGTGTTCACCAGAACAATTGATTGAGAATGTGATGTTTTCAAATTTCCGCCTCCACAATATTTGTTCGATGGCTTATAGTTTCCAAATAAATATATTTTATTGACAGATTCTCAAAATTCACTATGAATAGTTGAATATCCTTTTAAAGCTCAAAGTTATTGTTTCTATTCCTGTAATACATATATTGACTAAATCTACCATTTGAAGGGAAACCAAAAAGAAGAAGATGAAGAAGAAAAAAAAAATAAAGGATCCAACTAACCATCAATTTCACCATCAAAGGGCAAGTCAACAATTTTTTAAGGTCTCATGGCAATTTAGTCTCAAATGACCTGCTGCTTGTTGATGATAATTGGAAAGTATGTTGTGTGCAGAGTTAGAAACAAGTTGTAATGCAATGATGTTATTGGAATAATCAAGGTACTGCACCTTTGGAACAAACAAGATTCTTGATATTGCAGCCTAAAATTGGTTGGATATTCTTGTTATTTACTTGTGAGGTCATTATGGCAAATAAATCACCCATTGAAAAAAACTGAGAACAAATGATTTTTTCTCACAAATGTATTTTTTTTGGTGTACAGTTTGAAATTGTTTAGTAATGATTGAATATACTTACAGATTATAGTATTTTTTTTTAGCCAGGGCACCTCTTGCATATCACTAGAGGTAAGTAGCGTTTTTGAAAAGATGGGACAAGAACTCTTTCATCAAATATTGCTATCCCTGCATGCATTGCAGCGAGTCTGAACAGTAAGCGTGTAAAAAATAAAGTAAATAAGATCATCATACTGGGCATGCAGATAAGTACTGATTATTTTCTTAAGGTTTCACTTCTGTTTAAAACAAAGCGAGAAGTTTGAATTTTTCACCTTTAAAATTTAAGTATTTACTGGGGTATTTTCCCATACATATGGAAGCTCAAGCCGTTTTCTGGTTGCAAAGAATGTTGGGAGAGTATTCCATAGCTCTTATTATTAACACAGACATTATAAATTAGTATGAATAGATTCCATTTGGTTCACAGAACTTGAATAAAAATGGTACTTCAGATGATATCACTATCAGTGGCATGATTCAAAAGGCCAAGCAACAATAAATTTGGTTATGCATCTTCTACCTTTAATCTAAAATGCAAAGAAACATGGACATGAAATTGTGAGATTACCTCCATATCATTGTGATTTGAATCCAGAGGAATTGATTCAGGCTCAGATAATATAATAATAAATTATGTGGCCATCCATAATGAAACTTTCAACATCAATGCCATTCACATGCTATTTGATGAAGCATTAGAGAATGTGAAACCCAAAGACTAGGAAAATGCTTGTAAATATATTTTGGAAATTGAACAGTCATATTGAGATCATGACCATATCTGCGACATTGAAATCCCAGAAATTATAATCAAATTGGCAGAAGACTCAGACGATGAAGCTGTATCGAGTGATGATAAAGACTAAATGTACAACCTTAGCAAATAGTGGTTAGTAAATACAGTAATAATAATAGGAACAAAGCAGGAAAATGTCTTTTTAATATAGGCCTATACATATCCATCATTATCAATTATGAAATAGAAAGCTCATTGACAGTTATTGAATCCAATCTTCTTACGAATAACATAATATTTTACATTATATACCTCATATACAGATTACTGTCCTCTGATTGGTTAAAAGTGAGGGCTTAGATTTTACTAGGCCCGGGGCATATTTTTCACTAGGCCCGCTCAGCATATTTTGCGGCGCCGGTGTAACACGAGCAATATGTGCGCGACTATTGACCATCGGGCGTTTTCAGTGCAAAAATGATTCTTTTAACCAATCAGATGACAAAAATCTATATATTTGGTATATTAAACGAATATTGACTGCTTTTTCTTCGGGTCATGGTTAAAATTATTTCCCCTCGGTGATCTCAAAACCATGAATATGCCCTCAGCTTCGCTTCGGGCATATTCATGGTTTTTGAGATCACCTCGGGAAAATAATTTAAACCATGCCCCTCAAAGCAGTCAATATTTGTATAATATGGCCTGTCTCCACCCAATTGATTCCATTGGCTGTATGAATGCAAATCCATACACCTCTCACGATGTGTGGAACGACCCAAAACTTGTAATGAGGTCCCCTGACTAAAAGAATTTACTATAGCTACTTTTTTGCCTGCTCAAAGCTACTGTTTTAGGCAAATCTCAAGAATAGAAATCAATATAAGGCACATTTTATGATTTATAATTCAGAAAAAAAGAATATTGGAATGGTTAGTTTGTGCGATGTTCTCAACTGTCATAATATTTGTGTGATGTGTTTTTGCTGAATATATTTTGTGAAAGATTCTCAAAATTCATTATGAATTCATAAATATCCTGAGGGTACTTATTATTCCC
Source organism: Ophiothrix spiculata (assembly GCA_000969725.1). Classification (NCBI taxonomy): domain Eukaryota; kingdom Metazoa; phylum Echinodermata; class Ophiuroidea; order Amphilepidida; family Ophiotrichidae; genus Ophiothrix; species Ophiothrix spiculata. The sequence goes on along the minus strand of JXSR01S066645.1, from coordinate 43,079 downwards.
ATCTCTGAAAAATACATTGACTAAATCTGCCTCAAAAAACCTTGATAAAAGAATTTATTACATATCGCATAGATGCTCAAACTAGGCTGCACAATTTGATAGTCATTTTGCCAAAGGGTTGAAGATAAGATTGCAATCAATGACGGCAATTTAGCCTCAAATGACCCACTGCTTGTTGACGCTAAATGGATAGTATTAATGTGTGTAGAATAAGAAACAGATTGCAGTGATTTTATTGAAATAACCAAGCCAGTCTATATTGTGTGGTGAACCGTCTTTATCACTATCATTGCATTATATTACGTCTATTTCACATTATGAAGATAACCATAATTTGTAATAAAAGCATCGTGGTATTTATCTTTCTTTTTTACCAATGAGGTCATTTTAGCAAATAAAATAGTCATTGAAAAAACAACCCACCTGAAGAGCTATGGTTTCACTCACAACGTCAGTTACTCCGAGTTAGTAACATTTCTGGTTGTCTAGATTTAAATTTATCTTTATTTTATCTTAGAATTAATATCAACCCAGATTAATTGAAAGGGATATTTTTCTCACAATGTGATCTTGTTTTGGATATATTTTGAAATTGTTTGGTAATGAATACTTAACACAGCAGCTACTTTATTTCCTCCTCAAGGTCACTTTATAACCTCGAGAAGAAAAAAAATTGAAGGCAGTGTGGTGATTATTAGCTTTTAGCTTTAGAAAAATAATATTGGGAAGGTCATTTTCATTCACAAGAAAAAATGACAGTTTGATGTCTTCAACTTTTCATGATATTTGTTTTGCTGTTATCATTTTTAGACAAATACTCTGGAGGACAAAATTCAATATTAATAGTTGAATATCCTCAGGGCACTTATTATTTCCATCTCTGTGATAAATACTTTGACTAAATCTGCTCTTTGAAGGGAAAACCATGGAGACAAATTTTATTATATATTATATAGTTACCTAGACTAGGCTGTATTATTTAATAGTCATCTTGCCGAAGGGTTGAGGAATGAAATGGCATTCAATTGAGCCTCAAATGATGTTCTGATGCGAAATGGAAAGTAATATTGCAGAAGAAGAATATGTTGCGATGATTTTGTGAAGTAATTGAGATGGCCTATGTTGTAGTGAGTTGTCATAGGGGCAATCAATGCATAAAACTTTCATGTTAGGATAGAAGATAAGATAAGAAGGCATCTGTCAGAATCATGCTCAACCATGAATCTGACAGATAAAACAAATGGGGATCTTAAGTTCTCCTTTCTCATTTATTACCCATGAGATCAGTTTGATGATGATGAGGAACAAAACATTTATAGAAGAAAATAAGATTAAATGTAATATCTCTTAATCAAATGTGAAAACAGTGGGACATTTTGTTAGTTGTTTGGATTTGAATGCTCACCATATTTAAAGTGTTTACTACTCTATGAGGTTACTATTACAGTCAAATATCCAGCAGAAATACTCTATTCACTTGTCCAATTCAACTATGGATTTTCTGAATGTATATCACTGTAGCGATGGTTTATTTCATACCAGTGTGTCAAAAATGATGTCAAAATACCTTTACAATGCTTCCTCATAAAGTACGATGATCTATCAAACTACTGAAAGTTGGGGTATTTCATAATTTAAAGGGTTTGTCAGTCGGAAAATAGTTGAATTGGACAAGTGGATAGGGTATTAATAACAAAAAAGGCTGGGAAACAATTAATGATACAAGCTTTCATCTTAAGAAGAGTGAATGGTTACTTTTATTCACAAGAAATATTGACAGCATAATGTTCTCAATTGCTATAAGATGTGTGTGTGTAGGGCTCTGCTTATATATTTTTTCAGCTGAATATTATTCTGACATATTCTCAAAATTTGCTATGGTTGTATAGATGAATATGCTGGGGACATATTAGTATTTCCACAACTGATATAAATACATTGACTAAATCTTGCCATTTGAAGGGAAAACCTTAGAGACACATTTTATTGCATATCGCGAAGTTATCTTCTAAACTGGCCTGCATTATTTGATAGTCATCATGCCAGGGGATAAAAGGCAATCATTGTTGGCGGTTTGGCCTCAAATGATCTACTGCTTGTTGATACTAAATGGAAAGTATTAATGTGTGTAGAATAAGGGATAAGTTGCAAATGATTTTATTGATTTTTCCGAGGCAGTTTTATATTGTCTTGTGAGTTACCACAGGGACAATCAATGCCTTAACACCTGCTATGAATGTATCATTTGATTAATATGATAGAATACAGTACAAATATAACGTTTATGAGGAAATTAGAAATTCGACCTTGGACGTAATTTTTGACTATGCTCAGCTTCAATGGCCCGTATCTCGTAATACATTATGCCGACCTTAAGGTACCTTTAGATAAATACAGGACACGTATGTAAAATCAACCAACTACATACTTGTAATGATGCTAAGTCCCAGTAACTTACTAACTTAGAAAGGTTTTATGACATTGGGCCCTGATATCCATTTTTCCATAAGTCAATGGATGGATCGCTTCATTTGTCATGCCAACCTTTGGGACCATATCCAACACCCTATAATATAACTTAATACTGCACTTGACACTAAGGACACCATTTTACATTATTTTGATTTGTACATTGCAAATGACATGTAGACATAACATAATCTTGTATTTGTCACTCTGCAGTCCACAACTGTTGTAACATTCATGATTAAGATTTAGTGTTGTAATGTAAACTTTATTTTACAAGTTTATCAACCTACCTGGTTTAATAGCTATTAATTGCAGGCCTTGCACAACCCACTGGAGGGGAAATCCTTGCTAGCAGATGTAATTGATTCCTTGTTTCAGCTGATTTCCTTGTTTTTGAAAAAGTTCATGTGCTAAAATTAGTTTTTTCGTTCATTTTCAGCCCATTTTTGACCTTTTACGCCAACTTTACGACGCTTTTCCTTGTTTTTGTCACATCCCTGATTGTATAATATGTAATGCTGTAGTATTACTGTTTGTTGAGGATGCTAATTTGTGAAACTAACAATGCTTGAAATGAGATGTAGAAGTTTCGACTTCACAAGGTCATTTTGATAGAAAATCTGTGACATTAGACACCTATAACAGAATAAATGATGACCAACTTTGACCATTTAATCAAAAATGAAAATATTATTTTTTTCAATTGTACCTTAATTTTGGCAAATAGTCATAACATACAGCCAACCTGTCATATTCTTTCAGCAAGGCAAATTGATAAATAGATGCTTGGATGCAAGGAGATCTCTTGTCTATTTAACCTATAAGGTACGGAGAGAAATCTGGTGTATTTACTCCTGACAAGAAAAGCTTTTGCTGACAGTGTGACAATTGTCATGTGAGTGCAAGATAGTTAATTGCAATGGTTGCCAAAAAACTATGTATGTACATATAGAACACCTATTTACTAGAATGGGAAAAATCCTTCAAAATTTCCCTGCCATATGTCAGTGGCACTTGTAATGGTCCTTCAGTTGACAATGTTCCTGAAGAACCATTTCAAGAGCTACTGACCCAGAACTGGAGATCGTGCATTAAGCAATCCAAAAGATAAATATTACAGCCCCGATTGCAGCTACGACTTTCTTGCACTCACATGACGAAGTATCAATGACAGTTTGACAAATTCAGATACTATTGAAAGAGGTCAAGGTGTTACACTAGATGGTAAGCTTCAATATCTGTCTGTCTGAGTATGTGACATCTGTGACGGGTAGGTTACATGGAACCTCACCGCACCATCAAATTCATACAGACCTGTCAATAAGTTAGACAGTAAACTATCAACTCTTAGGATGGTGGGGACCACTAGACTAGGAGGAGGAATTGCTCTCACACCGTAATGCTACCCAGCAAGCTTATCCACCTCTACATGGTGTGCACATTGTCAAATTTTGAATCCCTAAAATGGTGTAATCATAAGATATATTCAACCTTTAACCCTATTTAACCCAATCGTGCCATATTGCACAAAATTGCTTTTTCAGGCTGTAGCAACAATATCTAGACATGTGAAATCAAATACAGTGCTCAGAATGGTTGATTTATGACCCCCAAATAGAAATACATTCTTTTTACCCAATTTTTCTATCGTTAAAGCATGATTTTAATGGCTTAAATGGCCTGAAACCATGATATTTTGTCCAATTTAAGGCCAAAATTTAGCTCAAAATATGGGACAAAAACTGTCATAAAATTATGAAATATTTATCAAATAAAATAATTTCTTTTGATTTGAAGAGATAATTATACTGGCTTCCTTAATAGAACCTAAAAATATATACTTTTTTTTGAACATAAGTAGCCAAAATACTGACTTAGATTTATGAAAAATTAGTTTTAAACAAGAAGCTCATTAATTATTCATGAGCTAATTTGCATATGATTTGCATAATTGATAATGCATCCTCATTTTCAGAAAGCTGAATGTCCAAGCTATCCAGTGATGTGCCACTTCCAATACCATTACAAACAAGTCTCATTAAAAACACGCCATATAGTTCCTACTACCCAGTGCACACAATTCATGCCATTTTGGGGCGGGTTAAATATGCTAATTCTTTGTAAATTTGTACAAATTTGATATCATTACAAAACAAAAGTCTCATATCTGTTTTTCAGAGCAGAGCTAGGTATTATGACAAAATGATACTTTGGTGAAAGGTTTTTTTGTGTATATACATGACAAATTTTGTATCTTAAATGCCACAGATCTTGGCCCAGATTCAGTATCTGTATTGTAACAATCAAGAGAAGATATCGTGTGTATCCCATCATGCATTGCTTCCTATGGGATTGATTGTATAGGAAATCATGTGAGTAGTAAGTGATGAAATGCCCATAAGTCAAAGTTACTTGCTGTAATCTTGCATTTTCAGCATGTTTCATCACAAACTACTCACATGACTTCCTGTACAAAATTTCCAATAGGAAGCAATGCATGATGGGATACACACAATATCTACTCTTGTAACAATCTATCAACGTGCATTCAATATCAAATTTTATTTTTTCATATACACCCAAGTATGACAACTCCTGTTTTGAATAAAAACAACATATGACTGACCTGATAAGAGTTCCCTCTGTGCAAGGAGTTTCCCTCTGTGCAAGAACTCCTTGGGGTATATAAAAATGAGCCTGTGCCTGGCAAGAAAAGTATTTTTTGCAAACGTTGACAGAAACCTGTTAACCTGGACCACTGGAAGTTTACAATGCCACATGAGAAAAAAAATCCAATTTGAAAATTGTGGAGGCAGTTGTACAGACAGTCTCTTTTGACTGTGACCCCTTGCCTATAAAATTTAAAGAGTATGTTACATACAGACATTGTACCCTGGAGAAAAGATGAGAAATTCTCCACAAGAATTCATTGACATGTCATATGACAACTACTTCATAGAAGACAATGAGTTATAGGAAGTTACAAGTTGTCTTTGAGAACAACTCCCCAAGTAAATGATGGCATAAAGATATAGGGTCAGTCTAAAGTCCTTATGAGCTACCAGATATTTGGTGCAACTTTGTTATCTTATAATCTGATATATAATTCTAATGTATTTTGTATTAATAACGGGGCTTGGTTATGACAAATTAAAACACCACACTTGTACTTTATTTGATGTCAAATGTTTTTTGTTTTAGATGGAGAACAATAATTAGAAACAGATAAATCAAATGACAAAAATATACGGTAAGTTAGGATCACAAAATCAATGGAATTGGTTATACAATTAAATCAAAGAATACTTTGATTAAATATATGAAACAAATTAACATTTTCAGACCTCCCTCTGACCTCCTCCTCTCCCTTAATCAAATCAGTTTTTGGACTGCTCCATCTCAGTTTTTGGCCAATTTCGGCAAAGAGGTATATAAATCTTCAGGAGACAAAGACGCATCAAACTCGGGGGAGGGATCCCAAGCTCCCTGAAACATGAGCATTTTACAGCCCACCAGTATTGTCACAACTCGTGGATTCACCATGGTTGTATTCAGATTGCCATTTTGTGTGCAAAATATATTTGAAACAGTATTCTTCATTCTTGAGAATCTGATTGCCAATCGATTGGTTGAGAAATATGATTTTACCATGGTCTAATCTGGAAGATTTTCATGTTGAAAGAGATTCAAACATGTTTCATGGTTCATCATAAATCAGCAACTCTACATCTGATCACTGGTGGCACCAGCATCTCATTTCTGTGTGTGTGTGTGGGGGGGGGGGAACGGGGGACAAGACAAATTTCAGGGGGGCAAAATTTTAAATCAAAATTGGACAATTTTGTTTATTTTGGCTAAAAAATGCATATTTTTGACTAAAATAATGAAATTTATAGGGAAATATGCATGAAGCACGCACAATTTGTACATTTTTTTTGGGGGGGGGGCCCCCTTGCCCCCCTGGTGCCACCACTGCATCTGATGTGTCTGGGCAGTATTTCTATTATCACAATTTTGAAGCTTTTAAAGTCATCCTCACAGGCGTTTTTTGATCCCTCATTTTATCATGGATATACCATGGATACTCTTAAACCACACACTTTTCAGGTCAAGAAATGGAAATGAGTCATCAGATTGATGATTAGTGAATTAAGCCCTGGAGATAACACAATATGATACTGAAAGATGGGGCCAATTTGATATCTTGATTATTAAATCAATATCTTTTTTCTTTTTTTTTTTTGATAATCTAAGCAACAGGGTTTTGCGTGATCATGCAAAAGCATCAAAATTCACACTTTTTGGTCTCAATCATGCTTTTTGAGATCCATTCTGACTGATGAGTGACCAAGATGTGGTCAGTTGCCATAGAGCTCTCTCTACATTTGACATGTCATATACCAATAGTAATCTGTATATGGACTTACACCCCTGGGCTAGTGTCCAGATGAAGGATTAATGACACTGCCATCTGAAATGACCATCCCATAATATAACTTGACTGCACTGACACTGAGTGACCAATGTTGGTTATCTGGTTAAAACAATATGCTATAGGGTATGTCCAACGTTGATTTTTGATTCTTTGAGTTTAAGTTTTTGATGGATTGTTGACCCAGAAATCTTAGTTATATAATTGTATAATAGGTTAATAACCACCCAAGCATTCTAGCTACTTTCTTCTCCTAATGTCTGTATAGTGTAGACAAGGCACTCTTTCCCAGTTTCATTTAAGGAATGATTGCCAAGATTTGCCTCCTGGTATTTCTGGTACTTTTCCTTTGTAATTTTGGTTTGGTCAAAATATGACACCACTGGCATTAGGCTTGACTGACATGGGTGTTGGGGTTAGCATCGACATGGGTGACTTGTTAATTTAAAGGGTAAGATGCTCGCTAACAGTGCAGAATGTCCCGAGATTGAACTCTGTTGATGCCAAAAGGGAGGTTGTGGCAGAACCTGAAATGATGCTTTGTGTGGAATGGAGTTCACTTGGGCCAAAGTGATCAGCGCACACTTTCAGCGCACACCTGTAAAGTGTGCTTAGACCATGTGGAATTACAAATTAGGGAGGCACTATAAATCCCCTGTATTTATTTCAATTTAGTTGGATCCAAAAATACTTTTTTGTTGATCTATATATGTGTATGACCATGAATTTACACACTTTTTCATATCACACACACAGTCTGCTGTGCCTGTTCCTTATTCTTCAGATGACAGATTCTTATTACACCACTGGCCTGCCCAGGATTTTTCCTTGCTGGGGGCTGAAGGGATTTGCTGAATTTGAGGGGACTGAGTGGTAAAAATCATTAAATACAGGCTGATATTGCATGATTTTTATAATCTTGTGGGGGGCCTTCATCCCCCAAAGCCACCCTCTGGGCAATCCAATGTACACTGCCATTATTAATTTGTGCTTACTGATGTAAACTGTCTCTCTGATTCATCATAGCTATAGGATATGTTTGTGATTGATATTGTTACAATTTTTGATGGATTGTTAATCCAGAAA
>JXSR01S066645.1:0-10554 GCA_000969725.1 Ophiothrix spiculata | reverse complement strand
CCATTGAAGTTGAGCATAGTCAAAAATCACGTCCAAGGTCGAATTTCTAATTTCATCAGAAACGTTACCTTTGAAGTATATTCAATCATATTTATCAGATCCCAACATCCAAAACATAAGAAAAATGTGTTAAAAAACCAAGATAAAAATTATCTCTCCATTCAATATTTACTCAGTACAAAAACTTTAAACTTGATTGTCTCAGAACTATAGTTTTCCGAATCAGCTCGATGCCTTTTACCAATGCAATTTGGATGTAAGTTTGCAATCGAACATCCAATCACTAAAAGCAAGGTGTCATTTTAAAGCTTAAAATATAATCTTTGAGACGAGACCAAAAAATCACTTTTGATTTTGGGACCCTTAAGGTACCTTTCGATATGATGGGTCACATATGTTACCAAAGTACATGGAATATTAAACAATTCAAAGCATAATGCAATTTTTTAATACTGGTTAATGTATCAATATTTTCCCCAGGTTGGGAGAGAAAACTGCAGAATGCTGTCTACAAACACCTGAGACAGTACCCTAAGACTGCAGACCCATCGACATCTCTAGAACACACCAAGGAACCATTGACATATCTCAGGAAAGCACAGGTAGGATCAACTTTTCTGTTTGAAACAAGTTTAGTCCACACATACTAGTGCACTAGTTTTCATTTCGCAAGTGCAGCAACACGCATGCGTAGTATACACAGAATAGTGTTTGAAGCAAAAAAAAAAAATAATAAAATAACCTTGTGATCCCCACTTTTTATTTTGTTAATTGAAAGAACAACTTTTGCGCACATTTTGTGGAAAAATTGACACCAAAGTTTTTGAATCAACAGTAAATATGTCACTTTTGCCACATTTCCCATAGACTCCTGTACTATTTTTTCCCAAAAATGTGGCTTGATTATTAGGCCAAATTGGCTATATAGTAATGTTTGTGATCGTCAGAAGTATGTTCAATTTGTTATCCATATGGTCAAGCATTATGTCAGGATAACAAATTGAATGTCCTTCTAACCATCACAGACATCACCACCACATAACTGAAGACAATGAACAGTAGGGGTATCTTTTTATCACTCAGGAAATGAAAATACAACAATTTCATTAGTTGAGAGATAAAAATGATATTTCCATATTGCATTAAATTTCAAAGTTTTATGTGATACGAAATCCTGTATGTGATACAAAAAAGTTGTATCATAAAGCTCTTTTACCAGTCCAAATTGTATTGCTTTTGGAACATATAGTTGTATTGCAAAGCAGGCGCTGTTGTTATGCGTGGGAGACGTAACTGCACCGCAACGTACAATGCAATGCTGATAGAAATGACGCGAATAGCTGTCATGCCAGGAAAACTACATCTTAAATTGATTATAAAAAGTATCAAAATAATCATTTTCTAAGCATTTTTCCTGGCATTTTCAAATTTTTGCTACCAACGATGAACTATTGGCTTGAACTATCAACGGTGAACTATCAGCTTTCAGCCTCCTGCGATATGAACCCAAATCATCAATATTTTCTCGTATTGCATGAACAAATAGAGGATAACTAGTACTAATAGTATTATCTGGGACAAGGTATCATACATTGATGTATGATAGGGGCAATAAAATGGCTTGATAATCTAATGTATCTTTTTCTTTCTGGTAAATGGCCATGCTCTATTAAAATTTCCTCTTCAAATTTGTCTTTTGAATCAAAATTCCAGTTAGACCATGTATTTGCCTGTCAATGTCCTAAACAGGCATGCTTTGTCTTTGAACAATTAACAAGGGAGATATAGCAAAGACTAGTAAAAAAATAACACTATTATCGAATGTTGAACTGTCAATTGTCCTACCCATTTTCCTAACTAAAGCTGTACTGAATCATTCCAACAGAAACATCTTTTACAATGTAAAATTGAAATTTATGAAACAAAATACAATAAACATATTTGTTCTATGAAATGTAGTGAATATAAGAATACTTCAAGTGGATGAGTATTTCATATCACACAGATTTACTAAACAATTTTGCTTCAAGTGTCTTGTATATTCCTGTTTATTTTGTTTTTAAGGGCCCTGTCAACCCTTCATTTTCAGAAATGGGTTATGGACTGTAACTCAGCGACGGATAATTAAATCCAAATTAAAGTATACATTTCTAGAAGTGGATTTGCATACTGAACATGATGGTCAGCTTATTTTTGGACCAAAATGTACAATTATTGCCCTAAGGGCCAAAAAAGATCAAAACATCATGTTTTTAGCCCAAACTTTTACGGGAAAGCTATCTAAATTATGCTTTGGTAAAATTTTAAACCATTTTACTTTTTAGAATCTAGAAAGCAATATCTGGGATCGCTTTTCTCAAATTTTTGATTTTTATCTTATTTTTTGAAATATTGCTAAAAATATGTCAAAATGTGGCATATTTTGCCAAAAATGGTGTCAGGAGTGGGATTTTTGACATTTTTTGGACCAATTTTTGGTGATATCTCAAAAACTAAGAAAAAAATCCAAAATTTGAGAAAAGCGATCCCAGATATTGCTTTCTAGATTCTAAAAATTAAATTGGTAAAAATTTTTACCGAAGCAAAATTTAGTTAGCTTTCCCGTAAAATTTTGGGCCCAAAACATGATTTTTGGACCCTGGGTCCAAAATTACGCATTTTGGTCCAAAAATGACCTGACCATCATGTTCAGTATGCAAATCCGCTTCTAGAAATGTATACTTTTATTTGAATCTAATTATCCGTTGCTGAGTTACAGAGCAAAAAACATTTGTGAAAAAAGCCTTAACAGGCCCCTTAAAGTGGTTTTAAATAAATTCATTAAGGTTGGTATCAACCCATCATTTTTGAAAAGGTTTTTATTCTCCAACTCAGCAAGTAAAAATATAATTTAAGTATGAAAGTATACATTTCCAGATATGGAGACACAATGCTGAGCACAATGGTGATATAGATTTTTTTATAAAACCTATGATTTTGGTCCTGGGGCCAAAATATGTATTTTTGGTGCTAACAAATTCTTGAAAGCATAACTAAAATTGACATGGGTAAAAATATGAAGTAAATTAATCTTTATAATCTAGAAACCAATGTCCAGGGTTGGTTTTCTCAATATTTTTCAAAATGGCACCCTCTCCCACACTCCCTGAATCTGCCCCTGACTTCTATGTGCAGACTGCACATACAACAGTTTGCCAGCCACATAACTGTTTGTTATTGTATCCATCTGTTGCTTCATAGTGTTGTCATGTAGCAGGATTTGCTGGAAACATTGCATTCATCTTAAGGCTCTGTCACACATCACAAAACGTACGAATAATGAACTAATAACGTACACTGGTTTGGTCATTAAAATACATGTATATTGATTACCAAACAATGTACGTTTTTCGCACGGTACGGTAATGTATGACACAGCCTTTATGATGCAAGGCATAAATACTTTCATGTTTATTTCTCTATATTTTGTATACTACAATCCATGACAGGGTTGTTGGAATGGACAAGCTATTTTGGCTCCATTCAACTGTTTAAGGGAGGACCAAGTAATGTTCAAGTCAATTGTTATAAGAAAACATTCTCTCCGTATATCCAACCCGGGATCCCAACCTCAGTTTCACTTTCAATATGATTATGGCACCTCTACTTTATCAACATTGAGGAAGAAAGCTGGGGGGGGGGGAGATTGAGCGTAGAAAGCAGTTGACATAGAACATGTTCAGTAGACAAGTTAGATTAAGAGCACATGCAGTGTCAATTAACGCCCTGCGGGGCAGGTTTTTTCTCACCCCGACCATGTCGTTCCCCCCCCCCCCCGACAATTTATTTCCCAACCGGACTGACCCGATAAAAATTTAGCTTGCCCCGACCGACCCCGACCCGAAAGGATTTTTTCTAGACCGGACCGACCCGGACCGTTAGTTTTTCATGATTTCCCGGTCAAGATGGCTATTTTTCCCTGACCCCGAGTTACCCCAAATTTCAAGTCATTAAAATGGTGGCAAGGATTACGATTTCACCTAAAACTGATTACGAAAAAAATGACTCAATTTAAGACAAATGACCTTATTTAGGACCTCATGAAAAACGTTCACATGATTTTATGGCCCGATTTTTAACCAATTATAGATCATTCTTAACAGAGAATTTATGTGATTGTTTATAAGAAGCAAATGCTCGTTGACGTCACAAGTCTAAATGTGCTTTATTCGGTAAAGTGGTAAAGGAGAAATTAGATTTTCAACTCAAAACATCATTGCAAAAATTGTAATTAAAATTTATAGACTTGGAGGCGTAGTAACCTATCATATAATGATCCCCAAGAGCTCAACCTGAAGTAGTACACTTTTTGATATCAAATTGAAGCAGGTACAGATTTTTATGATTATAAATCCAAAATTTCACCTCCAAATTTTAATAGTTCTGTCTGCATAAAACGTTTAAATTAACTGTTTTTGTGTACTTATGAGTTTTTTCTTATGTATTTAAACATAACAGCTTATTTAAACCTAACTCCAGTCATCAGTTTGACAGGTGCAATCTAGTTGGGAGTAACTGGTTGGGAGTAATAAGCTGGGCGTATCAGACCTACAACAAGCGATCACTTTCTTTCATTACAAAGTAGGCCTACTCCTAAGTGTTTCACGATATCTGTGTCAGAGACGATCACATTTATGTCAATTTTATGATGGGGCAATCACAACTCAATGAACAGCGTAAGATTTAAGGTGCATGAAATGCAAGACAATGACAAATGACAGATAAGCAACTAATGCAAAGTACGAACGATTAACTATGGACGTGAAAGTGTAAATTAAAAAATGACATTATATGCACAGCGATTAATTGAGGACCCTAGAACCAGAAGGGGGTTAAGTCACATTGAGTACAAACTGAGAAAATGGCACAAACTTCATTATCACTTGTGTTGTCTTGAATGGTATTGCTGTATCTCGCAGTGACTCTTACGCATGTTCTGATCATCAAATTACTACAAAACTTGTACAGAATGTAGAAATGAGAATTCTGTAGCAGGAAATTGACACAACTCAATTTTCAAGATTTTGTGACTTAACCCCCTTTTAGTTCTAGGGTCCTCAATTGTTGCTCCATTTTATTTTTACCCCGAACGAGCTTTTGCATTTCCCGGACTGAATGTAAACTTTCCCCGACCCCGAGTAAATATTCCCCGACCCGGTCGACCCCGGTAATATTTTTCCCGGACCGTACCGAACCCGAAAAAGCTAAAAAAACATTCCCAACCCGGTTTCGGTCCGGTCCGGGAAAATTCGGGGTTTTGGGTTTCCCCGCAGGGCGTTAGTGTCAATTGTGAACATTATTTACTACATGTAATGTGACCTGACAAACCTTACCACATGTTGCAATTTGACATTGATAAAAATTACATAAAAAGTATGAAAACCTTTTGAATGTAAGTAGAGGGGAACGATTTTGAATTTAATCAAGTGTTATGTAGAATTTACAGAGATTGGTTGTGATCTTCATCTTCTATATTGTCCCTTGTTCTACAGAGACCCAGAAATGAAATCAATGTAAAATATTTCAGTCAAATGTTGAATGTTTTATTCTGTGATTATTTCATTATACAGTGGAAACTCTTTAAAACAAAATCTATGGAATCATGCATTTTAACTTGTGAACACATGAATGCAACACTGACCCAAAATCCATGCTGCTCTACCCCAGGAGGGGGGTCACTGTCATTTGACACCATGCTCATACATCAGCGACCCTCTATTATTTTCAGAAAATATATTAATAACACAGATTTATTGCATACAGATATAAAAAATATACATGACTTTTTACAAGTATAAATGCATGTTTTGATCTTTTTTCCGTTTCAGAGCACATGGGAAAAGCGAATCCTAAAGAGTCTCAACAGTATGAGTACAGAGCTATCGGTGCCACTGGCCAGGAAGGTAATGTCTTATATCCACGTAATACAAATGTACGTCATGTACAATTAATGCTAAGTTTCTTGCTGGGCTTTTAAAATAGGCATCAGGTGAAAATTAGGTGATTAATCATTATTTTGAGTCAATTCATTATTTAATTTTTTTAATGAATATAAAATGTGACCTACCATATCGAAAGTTACTTTTAGGTCAGATTAATATATTACGAGATATCGGCCATTGAAGCTGAGCATAGTCAAAAATCGTGTCCGAGGTCAGTATATTCTATCATATAAATCAGGTTCCAACATCGGAAACATAAGAAAAATGTGTTAAAACCAAGATAAAAATTGTATCTCCATCCAAGTTCTACTCAGTACAAAAAATTTAAACTTGATTATCTCAGAACTGTAGTTTTCCCGAATCATCCTGCATGATGCCTTTTTACTAATTTGGATGTAACTTTGCATCCAAACATCCAATAACCAAAAGCAAGGTGTCATTTTTAAGTTTAAAATATCAGCTTTTAGATGAGATCAAAATATCAGTTTTGATTTTGGGACCCCTAACCCTTTGAACCCTGGCCATTCCAATTGTACCTGTACCGCTGACCCGGCCCAACCCGAAAGTTAAAACACAATATAACTCCTAAACTTACTTTGATTTTGATTTCCCTTCATTTTACACTTGTCTGAATTGTTCCAATAACCAGCATTCGCAAAAGATACTATATGTCTGCCAACGTATTCGACATTTATGTTGTAGTCTATGGGCGAAGCCACATTTGTTGAAAATTGTGATCCAATTTATGAAAATATGAGGATTTTTTCATCTCTGTCGAGTAAATAAGAGCAAAATGACCCAGTAATCATGGGTTCAAAGCTTCATGGATATCTTCCGATATAAATAAAACCACTGAAAAATGGTAACTACTAATGTCTGGTATCTAGGTCAGTCCTTTTAAATAATTAAATGAACGTATTTTGTTTTTGATCAAAGACAGAAAACAATGCTCAGCTTGCTTGTAAAAACTACTGAATGACAGAAATTAAGCATAAACTCCCGGCAGGTTTCTTCCTGATATTTCAAGAAATGTTTTAAATTATTTTCGTAGTATTTATTCATGGTAATTCCCTCAGACGTTCCTTTGAAGTTCAAGGTACATCAGTGCATGCTTGCTCTATTATGCCTGATTACCTGACAGCCCGGGGGTGACACTCATATTGATCTTATATACGCATGGTTGATCCCAATTTTGAAAGCATGTATATGAACAAAATACTTTATCTAGAAATATATCCATTTAGAAACCATCCAAAAATGTACTGATTATTTAAAAACAAGTATATATACTTTTGTGAGTTACAAGAATGTGAAATCCTTGCAAATCTAAGCATTTCACACTGAATGTATCTTGTGTAAAATGAGTTTGCCATAAGGTATACAACAAATTATAAGAAAATTAATTTGTGGGGAGGTTGAGGTGTCTAACTTAAAATGTTTGAAATATGGTAGATAAGTTTTACAAGTATAGTTGAAATTCCAGAAAAAAGATTGTTTTTAAATTGGTAATTGTAGCAAATTTCATGTAAAAAGGTTCAAAATTTACTTCTAAAATGTACTGGAAACTATGCAAAAAGAAGGTGTTTTGTCTTGGGAACTACTGTGTTTCTTTAAACTGTGGTGGTTTTGAATGTTGGGGTGACTTTGAACAAAATTTTGACAAAGTGGCTTGTGAACAACCCATTTTGCTTGATAATGGTTTGTTAAGCATTTCAACTATTAAGCAAATAAAAATATAGCTCATCTCAGAGTTGCTGCACACATTTGTAAAATCAGGTGATCTGGAAATAAGGTTATGCAGTAGTTTTAGTTTTTTCAAGATTTCTTTTGGAAAACCATACATTTACTCACCCAAAACAAGTTTATTGACATGATTGGAATAAGATACTTCTTTACTTTATTTGTGACCATATTAATTGTATGCTTGGTGTTTGAGAAATGTCAATACATGGAGCTCAAAACTTAGAATTTCACATTTGGTATACCCCAAAATAAGTTATAAAAATAAAAATCACATTCTGCATTAATTTTCAAGCTATTTGAGAGTTTTGAGACAAAATAATTTTGTATTTGGTCTTAACCAGAAATGGTTGAAATCCTTTGCATACTACCATCAGGCAAGAAATGAGAACAACAAAGTTCTGTTCAAAGTCACCCTGGAATTCAAAGTCACCCCAGATTACGGTACCCATTTGAACGGATAGTGCAACCCCCGGGCATATCAGGCCATGGATGCTTATTCAGGAGATCATAACAGCATGTGCAGCTTCATAAACATTCTCCTTAATGAAGTTCATTTCCGACATAATATTTGTATAACATGCACTATACTATCACCATATCTATATATGGAACCAATATTGTACAGAGTGTCCAAAATTATTGCATTTGAAATGAAACAAATATATATTACAACTGAAATCAAGTGATAGCTAATTCTGGTATATTTGTGGTAATTAGCTATTTTAACCACATTTAGTGTGACTTTTATTACAATATTCAGGCATAACATGAAATTATTCAGAAAAAAAAATTCACTATTTTTTTGTCAGAATACAATTTATGTGTGCTTTTTGTTCTGAAGCCGAAAATGAAAAATACCATACTGGAGGTTGGTGATGGATGGTCACATAATTATGTCTTTGTAATCACATGACAACTAATTTTCTAAAACCAAGGTTCCTATGATAGCTTGATATATACAGTGGTAATTATTAAGTACATGCTCCATGCTAGAAATATTTCCATAGTAACAAACATAATGGGACACCCTGTATTTTCATCCCTCCCAACCAGCATGTTATTTTTCAAAGAAAATAACATTTCCCCTTACATGCCTCAAGCCATAGCACAAGCATGAGTAAACAATTTCTTTTCTGAGAAATACACTTGAACTTGATGCAGATTTGATTAGCGGCTCATAATAACTCCAACATTTGTTGATGTTTTTCTTTGATTTGTGCAGCGACCGTTGGCAGAGCAGAAGGAGTTGAGAGTGCGATGGAATGAGATGGGCACAGAGGAACCAGGTTTGTTTTATTACTTTTATCAGTTCATGCGAATGTGTGAAAGTTGAAGTGTACATGCATGGCCTAGCGGTATAAGGTCCCGACTCACCGGCATTGTGCATTTTGGGTTTGAATCCAGTGGGCAGCATATGTAGTGCCCTTGAGCAAGATACTTGCCCTGATGTTACTCCTCCACACAAGTGTCAAATGGGTAGTGCTGGCTTTCTTCAGTTTTCAGGAGGTACCAGACTCGTAGTGAAGGAGGTGTGGCATTCCCCTCACCAGAAATGTAACAAACAAGTGGAGTCTTGTCCAATCACTTTAAAACAGAGTTGCCCTTTTTTGTAAGTGTAATAGCTGCCATTTTCATAAATTTGCATTACATGCTATACTATATCCAGTCTGGGTCAGTGGCTCTTGAAATGGTTTTTCATGTGGGACTGTCATCTGAAGAATCATTTCAAGAGCAAGTGACATATGCACACAAACATTAAGGTCCGTATGCACAAAAGAGGTTTAAGAGTTAGACCAGGTTTAAAGTTAGACCTGGTTTAAGTCAAATTTTGTTTCACAGCTAAATATATTTTCCTCAACTAATATTGTCATGTTTCGTGTTGTTTGTAAGACTTTTGCAGTTCAAAAGTGTTTCAAAAGGTCCTTTTATGGCAGTAATAATTTTGACTTAGACCCGGTCTAACTTTAAACCCGGTGTAACTCTTAAACCTCTTTTGCGCATACGGACCAATCAATCAAATCAATCAATCAAATCTTTATTTCAATATCAAAATCACAAACATACATTAAAAACACAGAGACAAAATGATATTGAGGACACCATCAAAAGGCCAGAAAGACCTGAGGTGATGATGCCCTTTAAACAAAATAAGGTTACAAGAGTAGGCCTAAGGAGACAACAACAACAAAAACAAGAACAATGCTCCGATATACTGACATGATTCAATTATAAGTTGCCAATAAATATGATTTAAGATGTTTTCTGAATTCTTTTGTATTTTTACATCTCTTAATTTTATTGTTTAGAGAGTTCCAAAAGGTTGGACCACAATTCCTTACAGCTCGGTCAGAAAATACTTCCTTAGTTTTGTTGATATTATAATCATGAGCATTTCTTGTATTGTAGTTTTGTGTCTGAACATGTTTAGTAAAATATTCTGAGAAGATATTGGGAAGCTGATTTGTATGGTGTTTGTACATGAAACTCCCAAGGTTTAGTTTGAAGGTGTCATGTATATTCAAAACATTGTATGTTTGAAATAAGGGCCCTGTATGACTTCTATAATGACTATTGGATATTGTTCTAATAGCCCATTTTTGTATTTTTACAATTTTATCTAAGTATGTTCCATATGTATTTCCCCAGATTAAAACTCCATAATTTATATAGGGCAGAATTAAGGTACAATATAAAGAAAACAGTATATTTTCAGGTAAATAATACTTAAGTTTAGTAAGCATACCAGTATTTCTTGAGATAGTTTTCGATATTGCATCTACATGATTTTTCCATGTTAAATTCTCATCAATAATTACACCCAAAAATTTTG
>JXSR01S066623.1:0-12036 GCA_000969725.1 Ophiothrix spiculata | reverse complement strand
ATTGTTGATTATTATAGAAAATAACCATATAATACATAATTTTTTACCAATAGCAAAAATTTACTCACATTATAAAGGAAAAACTCCTAATTTTCATACCCACGTTCCCAATTTACATCTGCTTTCTCCTTGTTCAAATTAAAAGGATTAAAATGGTTCAAAGTAAGCTTTATTGGCAGGTCCCGTTAATAAAAAAAAATCTCGCAACCAATATTTTGTAATATCGATCGCGAGTTCAATACACATTGCTCATTATAAGCTCATTTGCATAGGACCATACGATACACTGCAATTAGAGGCTGAGCACTATAATCACGGTTGTTTATAAAATTGCAACAAATATTTAAGCAAAGGAATTGCTAAAAGTTATTCCCGCTACTTGGATAATTAGTTAATCATAATAATAAATAATGAGAGAATTTTGAGCGCTCATAACAAAGCCGCTGGTGCTGTACATACTTGTAACATAACCCTTAAAAAATACAATTTAGTTACCACAGTTAAGTATTTTTTCAGTTGCAAGGCTTAAAAGAAAAAGTCAAAAAGTTTCACCTTGAAAAATAACAACCGGCAGGGATATAACAACAACAAAATGTTGAAAGAGGAGGTGGGGATTCTCCCCCATCACCCACCCCACCCTGGCTCTTTTAGGGTTAAAGATGCCAATGTTTCATATCTTTTTACAACATGTTATACTTCTATGATCAATGTAACAGAAAGAATTGGGCATCAGAAATCAAAAATCATCTGAGCCGGTAAGGTTTTAGTTTTGTATGGTACTTTCAAGGTGTGGGTAATGTAACTATTTTCATTCAGTCTTTATAGAAAAGGCTTACAGATATGTATTTTCAAACATGTTGTGAAAATGTATATGGTAGCAACCGTACTGAGAACATACAGGACTTTCAAATTTAATCTTGCAACTGAAAACAATACTTAACTGTGGTAACTAAATTGTATTTTTGAAAGGTTATGTTACAAGTATGTACATCACTCAGCGGCTTTGTTATGAGCGCTCAAAATTCTCTCATTATTTATTATTATTATTAACTAATTATAGAATCAGAAAGTTGCTGGCCAAGTTATGTTGTAGTAATCATTCTCTCAAGGTTGAAATTGGTAGACAACATGGTATTGAATTATTGAATGTATAAATCGCATCTGTACAATGTGTCCACCAAATGTAGTGGAAGATGAATATCATTTTTTATTAGAATATCCTTTATATGATGAATTGAGAAACAAATACTTCCAACAATATAAAAATGGGAACCAGCAAACATTTCACGTGTTGTAATTTAGTACAAATGATGCAGTTATAAACACACTTGCTTTATATGTTCATTTGGTCTTTAGAATACGAAATAACCAACATGGTTCAAATGAGTGATGCTAAAATTAGGGATGTCAATTAGTGTAGAAAAATCCGTGCTTGGTTGAAATTTTTTGTTCAAGTACCTGAACTTTAGACTCCTCAATGACGGGTTCAATAATGTTTAAAATAATTAAAAATGTGCCTATTGAAAAATATGGAGTTTTTTTAATATCTAGGGGGGGTTCCTTTTTAGTTTTCAATCATAAAACAAGTATATTACAGTTGATTGAATGTTCGTATGTTTTCATAAATGAGCAGCTCCGTGTGAAAATGGACCAGAGGTCGCCGTGCAAACTCAAATTAAGCCCTGTTCTGCGGTATAGCGCGTTGTACAAAAATGTATTTCGCGATGTGATTTACTCACTTTTAGGCAAAAAGTAAACAACTATTTTAAAGGAGATATATCCATTGTTCAATTTATGAAGGACACTTTTTTTGAAACCACCTCAGTACATCACAGCAGTCGATCGAAACCCCAGACCATCGCCCCGGTCGGAGATCTCCCAATACTTTTGCAATCCTTGGATGACACAGGACGTCTCCGAAAAAGTGTCTTGCATCATTACAACCGGTAGATATTCGTGATCAAAATGGTATATGTTTTGACTTTCAACAACGAATGAATCACCTCGCGAAATCGCGAAATGTCCTCCAAACCCCACACTCTCCGACGTGTTTTATAAATCCCCGCCAGCAATGGGAATAATCTTTGGAGCTGTATACCCGGCAACTCCCGGCACAACACTGGGTGGACATTGCAAAACACGCCCAAGTTTTCTTTCGTCTTTTTGAATGGTATAAGTCAAAATAATTGTGAATTTGGTTCAATATCAGACTGTTACTCACATACACCGCTCTTTCATGTCATTAATCCAGTAAAAATCATTCCAATATTGAAGAAATAAGTACTTTCAATGATTCCGGGAGTAAGTATAGCTACTGTAGTTGTCATTTTTTACCGTACCTTACTGGTTTATTAGCGAGCTTTCGATTTCACGACGGCGACGTATCCTACAACGACGCACATCACCGCGTATAGTGCGCGCCGTCCCTGCTACGTTCTAGACACACGTTGCCGTCCTAGCCAGAACGGTTCTCAGGCTGTTTGTGCGTTGTAGACTCAAGAGGACGGACGTATTATAAAATTTTGCGCCGCGGGAAAAATTGATGTGCATGGTTACCGTTGTAGAATACGTCGCCGTCGTGGATTCGAAAACTCCCTAATGTCAGTGGCTATGCCGAGGTTGTTTATTCACCCTACTCCCGTTGTATATCTGTAACAGCTTGTCAAATAGGTCCATTTGTTGAAATTGAACAATTGATCTCATATTTGGGCGGATATTTTCAATATGAAGTGAGACATGGGATTTTTTTGGATGCTTAGCTACTGTCAGGCACTTGTAGAAGGAAAATATTCAAAACAAATCAGTTTCTTATTTTGTTTGTCATTTTTACACGCCCGTAAATTCCTTATATTGACATTTTTTCTAATTTACCCCTATTTGTAACTCAAATAGCGCCAATTTTTTCGGACAAAATCTTTAATATCTCCGGAACCGCTTGACCTACAAATGTGATATTGGTGTCATTTTACTTTGGAAACAGATTGCAATTCGAATGTGTCATGAAAACAAATTGAATAGGAACTTTAATTTTCTCGTTGACGTCCCTACTAAAATACATATGTGTTATTTTGTTCTTTTAATTTTGGTATGTGGCAAGATATTATAATCATGTATACACACCTCTAAATTATGTTTGTTAAAGCAATACTATTATAAAGTTTTAAAAATGAAGCACTCCCTGTCACCCATAACTTTTTATTTTTTTTATAGCTTACTGATTTTGTTTTGGGTATAGTAATACCCTCCAAATGATTTTGCTTGAGTACACTCTAAGTAATTTCCCTTAAATTTTAGGGTAAAATCACTGGAAATTCGGTTGCCAACACTTTACCGTAAAATTTACAACTTTGCCGTAAATTATTATACGGTATTTTACTGTATTTTGACATGTGGCTGTTTATTTTACTGTATTTTACCGTTAAATCATATTGTTATGGACCTTTCCTACCTGTTTCAAAGCATAGGTGGATTTTGACACCAGTTTTCAACTTAAAATCGTGTCAAAATAAGCATCCCTAGCCATTCTAAAGAACAGGGCATGTTTGCAGATTTTTTGTTTTTTGTTTTATTAAAAGGACATCCACAACCGGGTTGCCCGTGATTGCCACACCAAGGGAAAATGTGCAACGTTAGTATAATAACTACAGATATATTTTATATTTAGTATATATTTTCTGTGGTTACAAATTGTCTTTTTTGCTATTAATTTACGGAACTTCCTCGTTGTTTCCACATATTTACGGTAAAATCCCGTAAAAAGACGGTCATTGCATTAAACATCTGATATATGCCGTCAAATTTACATTTCGTCCGTAAATATTTTCTTACGGGAATTCACCGTTAAAAAATACTGTTTATGATTTTAGAGAGTACCACTTCTATACTGAGTGGGAGAAATCCACTTGGTAAAAATCACAGGCCCGATATCATTTGCCAATGTTGGCCCAACATAATCGGCTAACATTGGCCCAACTAAACTTTGCTATCTGTATGATTTTGTAACACATTGGCTTTTCATTGGCCCAACGTTCAGCCATCCGTCAGAATGCCAATGTAGGAATGACGATAGCCCGATGGACAAAACGACATGGGCCCTACATCATTTTGTGTACATTAATGATTTGGTTCACATTTCAAAGAATTCCAATACGTTACTGTATGCTGACGATACAAATATTCTTGTCTCACACCCAGACCTAAATCACCTTGTTGAATTAGTTAATCCTGAACTATGTAATATTTCTAATTGGTTCAAAGCCAATAAGTTATCTCTTAATATCAATAAGAGCAATTATATTATTTTTAAAAAAATAGATTCAGTAACCGTAATTGTGAAGATCTTGATATTTCCATTGATGACAATCGTATCTCACGTGTCTCTTTTACTAAATTTCTCGGTGTTATTGTAGATGATTGTCTGACATGGAATAATCATACAACTCAAATTGCTAATCTCATCTCCAAATACTCGGGTATTTTGTTTAGATTGAGGTCTTTTCTCCACGTTGATGTTTTGTTTACATTGTACAATTCTCTTGTTTTACCCCATTTACTTTTCTGTAGTATCATTTGGGCTGACAAGAATAATTCCAACTTAGATATTATCCACCGGAAACAAAAGCGCATCGTTCGTATTTGCACCAAAGCGAATTTCCTTGATCACGCGAGCCCGTTGTTTGCCCGTCTAAATACCCTCACTTTTTAGGATCTTCATAAATTAGCTGTTGCGACTTTTCATGTATAAGTTCAAAAATAATTTGCTGCCTAATAATTTTTCAAATTTTTTTATCACTGCCAAATCTATTCATGACTATGGAAC
The DNA here is from genome assembly GCA_000969725.1 of Ophiothrix spiculata. Classification (NCBI taxonomy): domain Eukaryota; kingdom Metazoa; phylum Echinodermata; class Ophiuroidea; order Amphilepidida; family Ophiotrichidae; genus Ophiothrix; species Ophiothrix spiculata. The sequence continues at coordinate 7,217 of JXSR01S066623.1, read as the reverse complement.
TCGTTCTTCTGATTTCTACCGTCCTTGTAGATTTAATACTAATCTTGCCATGAATCCAATCAGAAGAACTGGGCCATTGTTATGGAATACTTTAGATGTTTTTATCCGCAGTTCATTTTTGTCTTTGAACGCATTTAAATCTGTTCTTAAACGAAATTTAATTGTCATTATACATTTACTTATATGATTGGTATTGCTACTTTGTCATTGCTACTTTTTTCAATTTGCCTTTTGCCAACAACATGTTACTCACTTGTCTCGTCAAGTCTCTGTCTCTGCACCATGTCTTTTCGTCTTCGTGTTGGTAGCGTGTCCGATTTTAGTCTTTTATATTTAATATGATATTTAGCTTAATCTTAAAGTGTATACTGTAAAATTTATTCAGGGTAACTAATAATTTATACGAGTTTTGCTCTTTTTTGGTTATCCTTCCATACTGTCTTGATATTATTTATAATTTGTAATATATGGAGAAAAATAAACTGAAACTGAAGACATTCACTGGTTTAAAGAGAACTTTGCCTCCTTTTTTTCTTTATAGGGAAAATCTGAAAACCGACTGAAATAGATAAGTTTTCGCTCAAAAAGTTGGCATCATAACATACTGCTACCTTAACAATGTGATATGTTAAAAATGGAAAAAAATAATGAGATACCAGCAGAAATGAAAAGTCATTATAGCTAAACAGCTTCAATTAAGGGTGTGAACAAACTACACTAAGGCAAAAAAAAAAAAAAAAAAAGTTTCTTTCTGGTAACATGCTTGAAAAAGTAAATGCGGTATGCGGTTTTTTCTTTTTTACTTTTCGAAAATGCAATGCGATATGCTGTTTTCCTTTTTTTTACAAAAAATGCATGATTCCCAGGAAGAAAAACACATTAAAACAATGCTCTTGGTTTTTTATATTATTTATTAACATCATTAATACCCATAAAGGCTATATATATAACTGTAGCCTTTGTTATTGTAATAAGTATTGAGTATCCATGTAATCTTACCTAAATATGAGTATTTTCCTGTATATTCAGAGTCCAGGGGCCAGGCAGGGCCTCATTCAATGCCATAAATTATCTGTTGGGTCCTCAATCGATGTGAATTCAACATGTGGCATCGGAATATTATACTAGACGTATTCGACATTCCAGAACTTTAGTTCAAAACACGTCTAATACAATAAACCAGCAACCACTGCTGCTGTGCGATCATCCGTATTCATGTAATGCACGTACACAGTGAATTGCATTGACTCAACAAAACTCATTAGTGCTCGTAAGTTCTCGCCAGTCAAAACAAAATAATCTCGACTGACGCTATCGTAATGATCTTCATACATGGCATCAATTTCCTTCTTGTCCAAATCCTTCAAAATCTCTCTCTTTATCACTATTATCAACAAATAGACACGGCAAATAGAGAGCTCAAATTATCGGTACTCTTCCGCTCTCCGCCATTTTTATTCACCGATTTCGCTGGCTGCACATATGAACAATTAATTGCCGAGTAATTGATAGCCTGAGAATACAACGGGTACCTGAATTGGTGTTCGTTTGTTTTTACACAAGTCTCCAGTAAGCTTTTTACAGAATTAGGTGGTTTTTTTTTTAATAATTTTTTTTAATGCGAAATATCAAAAAAAAAAAAAAATATGCGGGAAATATGCAACTAACCAGAAACGCGCCCGTGTTTCCAGAAACAAACTTGTTTTTTTATTTGGCCTAATGTTATTATTTTAGGCTTTGTCATCTGGTCATATTGCATCAGAAACAAAATCGAGTTCTATAGACTATATGCACAGTATCCTTTTTGACTTTGTGCAAGTTGGATGTCTCTGTTCTTGTGTTCTACCTTCGTGAATATCGGCATCAGAGAATGTATGTATTTATTATTTTTTTTAAATTATTACGTATTTGGGGTTTGACGTTTTTGATACTTTTCTTATAGTTGTTCTGAGACGAACTTTTTTTCTGGCCTATTTAAAAATAGGCCAGAAAAAAAGTTCGTCTCAGAACAACTCGTGTTTAATGTTGAAAATTATAATTTTGTTTTTATCACATTTTCTTTTATTAAATTAACAGAAATCACAAAAGGACGTCAGTTTTGTTGTTGATATTTGTTTAACCTGCAATATTCTATGCTGATGTATATGAATTGAGTGGATATTACTGTTGAGATCAAATTATCTGAGAGGCCTATCATCTCTGCAAATCGGCACTTTTTAGATTGTTCACTGAAATTCAACGCTATAAGATAAATCTCTCCTTTAATTAAGCTACGTGACGTCAAACACTGCAATTGTTCTAATCACGTTGAATTTTCAAGAGTTCATATTTCATCAACTGATGTCGCGCATTAGTTTTCTTTGTCGTTTCGATTATGCATGAATAAAAAGCTGTCCCACATATCATCCCCAACGTAAAATTGACGGATGTTAGTATGTTAGTTTTATATCCATGCTCATGTAATACATCAACCTGCATTGCTTTGAGTGGACGAAATTAATAAGGGGTTTAACAAGATTATGAGCTTTATACAATTCTGTGGACCCATGCATGAACCCCGTATCCCACAGGTTGACAAGTTACTCATCAAGATAAACTTTGACCTTGTTTTTCCCGTGTACTAACTTGGAAACCTGTGGAATACGGGGTTCATGCAGGGAAATCGTTGACAGCTCACACAACACCAAAGGGAAGATAATTACGTGAAAGTTTGTAAGGATAAGTAACTTGTCAACCTGTTGGATACGGGGTTCATGCATGGGGCCACAGAATTCAGGTTAAGGTTTTTGAGTTAAACGCAATTGCTATCATTGTTATTCATGAGAATATGTAAAACAATAGATTATGTGCTGTTTTACGTTCACATTTACCCGTAACACAAATTTCGAAATTTTACAAGTTCTCAATTTTCTTTACAGTATAAATTATTTGATCAGAACCTTATTCAACTGTTTTTAAGAAAATTCCTTGAAGAATACCAAACAGGCGAAGAACAATATTACAATGAAGGGGCCGATACTTTGCATAACGTTGGTAGTAGGTCTATATCTGGGTCTGGTAGACTCGGACACTCCACCAAGTAAGTATCATTTGCCTAATTAGGGTAGGGGCGGGTGGTACGGGAAGGGTAGGAGAGGGTAACCTGGAAATCGGGTCTAACGGCCACAATTCTATGTATTTTTTTTTCATTCTTCAGCAACATTCAAGATGTAAAAATCAAAGTGGGACAACAACATTAGACAAAGTCGACTTGAACTGTCATCAACAACCAACTAAGATCGATTTTAAGGCCAAAAAAAGAATTTGGAACCATGACACCATATGAGGGAAATTCGATGATTTTTAATAGAAAAAAATACAAAAAGGGAATTTTTGACTGTTTCTGTCGAGTGCTTTTTACTTTTCAAGTCCGTCAATGTCAGAGTCCCAGACCAAGTCCAAGTCCCGACGCTCGAGTGCCAGTCCGAGTCACGAGGCCAGTATATAAAAGTATTGGACCCGAGACTAGTCTCCAGACTGGACTCGTCTCGAGTACTCCAGCTCAGGAAAATTGGCATTCAGCGAGAGAAAAATATAAAATTTCATGGGGTCATTGGGTGAGAGCACATGCAATTCTAAATAATTAGGGGTCTTTGGGCCCGGGCAACAGCGAGTGAGTCTTTTATACCTCACATACACGACGCCTCCAGAATTGGACTGTCTCGGGTTTGAACAAGTTTGTTAATCGTTTGAACGAGATAATTAAGTCGTTTGAGCAAGTTACCGGGTAGTTGAACATGCATGTTAGTCGTTTGAACGGGATAGGCCTACTAAATCGTTTCAAGAAATTCACAAATCATTTGAACGAGATAATTAAGTTAAGTTGTTTGATCAAGTTACTGAGCCGACAGACAGCCAACAGCCAAAAAGTCTTCAAAAAAATAAAATCTTTAATAAAGTAGAATAATAATGTTTAAAGTTTAGTCAAGTAAATAAATGTTTCAGATCAGAAAGATTACGAAATAATCAAGATTTTATATGCAGAAAAGTTCTTATTTTCTTTATTTTTTGTACTCTAATATTGTTAATATTGACCAAAATATACTTCAAATGAAGTTAAACTTGGTTTATTCTGAAAGAGTATCATCTAAAGATAAACATACAAAATATAAAAACAACTGCAAAATCATGTTTTTGACCCAAAAACGGAGTTTTTACCCCATAATGACCTTGAAAATGATTTTTATTTTTAGCACCGCTCCTGACGTGAAAGCTTACCCTATGGGGACTTGATCTAGCATGGGTGCATGCTTGTAACAAAAAATGCCCGGACCCATTTTTTAAGACTTTTTGGCTGTTGGCTGGCTGTCTTTAGTCACACAAAAATGATGTTTAAAGATATGTTTACAAATGGTAACCATGTAAACAAACCAAACATACGATTTGATTTCTCTGATCCGAACAGTGCGATTTTCATAAATTTAATTCAAAAATGTTGCATTCATGAATATGGAAAAAGTCATATCTGGTTTTTCAAGTACAGTTAGTATTTTTCATTTTATGCACAAATTACCGTTATGTGATAGGCTGTAATAATTGTCTTTTGGCTTGTGTTTCTCGAGCAAATTTTGTCGTATGTGAAGCATGGAATTTTTAGATAAACCCGAGGGGGATCACTTACATTGATGGAGGGCACGGGTATGTGCCGCCCTCAAGACCCCTTTTTTTCTATGTATTTTGAGTCGTCCCGATTAGATAATTCTAATGTCCCGATTGAGGGGGGGGGGGGGGGGGGTCACAACATTTTAGTGACCCGGGGGTCACTAAATGGTCACATAACTGGAGTCCGGGTCTAATTGAAATACACGGAAGTTCTGCCATTTTGGGGTCAAAGGTCAAGGCCTCCTAAATCCCCTAGCTTACTACTCATGATGATCCTTCGATCAGGCATTTCAAACAGGATACATCCCGTTGATTTCATGATCCGCAACAGAGGTGTGGAAAAATCCAAGAACCTGTAGACGATAAACCCGAAGGAAATCCAATATTCAAACCACTTGTCATTTTGATATAGAACACGTCGGAATATCAAATTGGTTTAGTTGAAATCATTGTTAAGAAAAATTGTGCATTCTGAAAAGAAATCCTAAATCTGCAAGACAACTGAAATGCAAGTCGCTTTTATTGAGACAACCAACAATTTGAAAATTCACTACTCATATCTCCGCTAATTGTCGTTCAAATTTCAACGAATTTAGATATATTACACATGATGTTCTTGGGTCATGTAGCTATTTATACCAACCCTGTAGGAAAAGAGTCAAATTTCATTTATAAAATTGAGCCTGGACCCGGTGTTATGAGACTGAGTGTCCCCCATAACCAGGAGTCCGGTCTAATTGAACTACATGGAATAAGTCGCAATCGATGATTTATTAATCGCACATGTACAAGTACGTTCTAGCTAGCGCTAGGACATTTCAGTCACACGGACGCTGTATTTCATTACACCGGACATCATGAATAAGCAGTCAGGCAGCAGGGCCTTTGCAAATGAGCTTATAATGAGCAATTTAATTTTTATTTCCCGGGTATATCCCGGGTGAATATCAGGTAACTCGGTCGCTAGATTTTTTTTTTACTCGACGTGACCTGTCGGATAGTTCGGACTTCGAACCGCTATAATCACAAGGGGGTGAATGCAAATGTGGATGGTAATATTTAGAGTTTTTACAATAAGATAAGTCTAGTTTTGACAGTGAAGAATAAAAAAAATCATTTCATTACATTTTTAAACAAAATGTCAATTTTAAGCTTTTAAAATCATGAGGTCCAATCGGATTACCTGTAGCGTGTTTTACAAAATTTTATGTGAAATGGCTTATACAAATTGCAACATGATATATCAGACATCATATATATAACATTTGAAAAATATATCTTTCCTGTAAGACATTAAAAACAGTAAATAAATCGAGGGAAAATTCATTACAACTAAACATTCGAAAGAGATATGATGTCGGTCATCACATTATCCCGATATACACACCGAACATCGTATACGACAAATCACACCATTCGAAGATATTGGGCTATATCAGGCCATGATGTTTTCCGTAGACATTTGATGCTTTTTTTGACCTCATTGGACCAAGCGTCAAACTCTCTAACCTGATACGTGTTTTACACAGAATTACCGCAAATGCTTTAGTAAATCTGTTAAAGAAGTGTTTTCGCTCTCTTTTGACCAAGTGGCTAAAATATATTAAGTTCAGAACCGTAGATTTTAGAGCCCTAATTTGACCTCACTCAAGGAAATTAAACGCTCGCAAAATCACACGAAAAGACACTAATATTTCCCTTTTTTTTTAATTTCAACATGTTTTCATAACTTGTATGCTTCTAATTGCAAGTTTGGTTTGAGATTCTATGCAGGCTTTTTAACCTAGGGTATCCGATCTCATGAATATTCATACGCATGTAAAAACCGGCATTTCCTGTCATTTTTCATGCATAAATAAAAAATAAAATAAGCGATATTTCAGCGAGCTGAATTCTGGCTGTAAGTATGTCCTTTAAAAAAAAAAAAAATATGGCAATGAAATCAAGGGGAAATTTCGGATAAGTCTTGGCTCGGGTCGTTCTAATACTTGAGCAGAAGTGGAGTTTACTCTCAAAGAAGTCGGTTAGCACTCGATTTTTGTTGGATGGAGGAGGGAGACTGTTGCAGCGCAGGTGAAGGGAGAAAATGTTTTTGTCTTTGTTGTAAGCGATATATACAGGGTGAGTCAAAATAAAGTGTAATCTAATCAGTGATGTTTTTAAACCAATTCCTGATATTCTTTTTCAAAATTGTTCGTGTGTGAGATATTTTATTAGCTTTCATAGAAAATTTACGGTGTTGAAATCGGACAAAGCATTCTAAAGTTATAGTCATTTGAGTGGAGGTACCCAATAAACTATGATATATAGTTTACGTGCGTACTGGTAAAAAATGCTGTTGTCTCTTTCAATTGTTATGATAGGAATGCCTTTCGAAATAAAACAACAAGAAAGCAATGGTCTGTTAAATGTAGACTGTAAAATATTGAGTTGTGGGTTGATTCTTGAGGTAATGTTCAGACCTCTCAAAAAAGCTCTTCTCTGTTGTTGTTTTATTGAATCACTGGGACCAGGACCTTGTTTTTGTTAAGAAGAGTTGCGTGGTCTTTATCTCATAAACAATATTTTATATACTA
>JXSR01S066612.1:113164-137558 GCA_000969725.1 Ophiothrix spiculata | reverse complement strand
ATATTATGAGTAATGAAAACGGACTAAAGAAAATTGTTGTACTCTGCATATATGTACTTGACTATTATTGTATGTAACGCAATGAAGAAAAAGAAAAGAGGAGACAATGATATTTGAACATGAATAAATCCGGTACATTTCTTGATTGGAATGTCTTGCTAACAAAGGTTGCGTCTTGGATTTATAATTGATAATCAACAGAAAACATACATTTATCTCCTTTTACTCCATGACAACTTTGAACATGTCTTCTGGAAACAGAGTGAATCCAATAAGCTGTCATTTTATTGGTCTATCATAGTGCTCGCTAGCTCAGTTGGTTAGTTCTCGGACTGTTAAACATGAGCTGTATTGATCGTTTCGCGTTCGAGTCCAGCAGGAGCTGAGCGTGCAAAAACTGTATTCTATGAGGGTAGGAATTGCTGAAGCTAGGGTTGCGTCAAATAATGTAGGCCGCAGTACGCCCTTACTGGCATCTCTGGAGATGAACGTCACATATACCAGGTATCCAGTATAATGATTGTCATCAATTTGTTAAAAGAGCAATACATGAGTTTGTATAAAAGTGTGCAAACTGATTTTTGTTATTTCAGATTCAAATTGCAGAAATGTTCATTGGCTTATCTAGTGAAAACTGATAAAAACACATAGATAGCCACAGATTGAACTCAGAAATTCAAAAAGCGAAACATCTTTTCATACTGCTAGAATTATCTTGGCATGTTACTTTGGTCCATAATATGTGACATTTTACTACAGATTCCAAATGAAGTTGAACTGAACTCAGAAATTCAAAAAGCGAAACATCTTTTCATACTGCTAGAATTATCTTGGCCTGTTATTTTGGTCCATAATATGTGACATTTTACTACAGATTCCAAATGAAGTCGAACTGTATATATAGCCACATAGCAAGCCCATAGCCCCCCCCCCCAAATTTGACAATGTACAAATAAGGTCCACAAAAATTCCCTAAATATCCACCAAAAGAGGACCTAAAGCACCAAAACATGTAAATGGAAGGCAGTTTTACCAAAATACGTGAAAAACTACTGAAAACCTTTTTATTTTATTTTTCTGCTTGTCACTTTGTCAAAACCACTAAAATTAGTTTTGGGTCGACCAAAATGAAAATTTTTCCTCCACAAGGTCCACTTTTTGAAAATCTGCACCCCCCTTAAAAAAATCTGGCTACGGGCCTGCCACATAGGGAGCATTTAAAGCAAGGACTTGTGTTTACTTCTCACTTTGTAGGTTGAAAATAACACATCAAGAGTGATAACAATTGCCGACAACAAAAAGACTCAAAGCAAGGACAGTTGTGATGGCTTACCACAAAAAATGGGGACATTGCAAATGATAACCATTTTGATTTCATCATTTCATTTGTTACAACATTTTCAAAGCTTTAAAATGACACCTTACTTGTTGAAATTGATCAAGGCGATCAAATTTTACCAAAGAAAATCTGCTGGAAATGCTTATTATTTTCTTTATTCTTTACTGCCTATTTCAACCAGTTTCTTAAAAGTATTCTGTTGAAAAGTCCCGCTTTTTAGGTGTGAGACATTACTTTTTGTACACTTCTCTGAACAAAACTAGAAATTAACATAATGAGGAAATGCCCTATACCCATCATATACCTTGTACATCCAGGGCACAGTTATAAACTTAGGATTCATAGGTATTTGAATGTCGGGAAATTGAGCTTTGAATGTGGAGAAATTGAGATTTGAATGTGGAAAATGTGGCAAAATTGAGCTTTGAATGTGGGGAAATTGAGCTACGAATGTGGAGAAATTGAGCTTTGAATGTGGGGAAATTGAGCTTTGAATTCTGTGGGGAAATTGAGCTATGAATATGGGGAAATGGAGCTATGCATGTAAGGAAATTGAGCTTTGAACTTGTCATTGTTTTGCATATGGCAGCAACCCTCAAGTTATATTATCATGGCATATCATTTTGATCCATTATTCGTGACATTTTAATATGTATGGCAATACCAGATTACAGCCAAAACAAAAAACATGGACCATTTGCGATGGATTTAGACGTTAGTAAAATAGGCCTCTAAACATCACATAATTTGCAACAGGAATCTGCATTCTGGATGACACACAACTTGCATGAAGCCACTTTTTTGACATCACCAAAGTGGCGTAGCCAGAGTTTCAATAGTGGGGGTGTGAAAATGTTTTGAATTTTTTAACTGACATATGAGACTTAAAGTGCACAGATGGCTATTTTTATATTATATGTCTCCATTTCTCATGAATCTTGCTAGTATAAAGTCAATTTCGTGATGATTTTTTGCAGCTTTTCAAAAAAATTGTTTCAAATTTTACTCAAAACTGATTTTGTTCAAAGAAAACGATAAATCCCCTTTGATGTCAAATTTCTGAACAACAGGTGACCTCTATCTTCTGACTGACAAATGATAAATATTGGGGGTGCGGCTATGTAACCAGTGTTCCCGCTAAGGCTGTATGTCGCGAAATTGGCGCAGAAGCTCAAAAAAATTGTGCAACAGGTTCCTAAAACAAAAAGTCAAAAATAGGGTTTTGGTTATCCATAATGTTCACTTATATCAGTTTTATTCAGATTATATTCAGAATTACTCTAATTTTTGAGGTGATCTTTCCGAACTTGGCAATGGCGAGATGTATTTGTTTCTTTTATGTTGGTCTGGCGCAGAGTCAAAATCCTTAGCGGGAACACTGTATGTCACTATACTGCATCACCAGACTTACAGCTGGGAATCTGCATTCTTGATATTGTGAACTTGTCCACCTCACACTATCATCTGTTAGATTATTGACATCACCACCAAACACTACATTATAAGGCTGAACGATGGAGTCTTGATCAGTATTGGGTGGAACACGTACTGGAGAACTTTCACATTCCAACTGCAGAAGAAAAAAATAACAAGATGTAACATGTTATAACTAAGAAAGTTTTATATGGGAATCTGGACTTGCCGTCATCTTGTGTCGATCATGGAGCAGAGTAGTTGTACCTCTGGATATATTCAGAGTTTGGCACCATATCCAGACAGATCCCGTAAATCTTCACTTAATGCATATACAGCGTGTTTATTTTGTTTCATGCGCACACTGTGTCTGCGTTTCAAGTAGTGTGTATTGTGACTTGCTCTGATCAAAGTACGCCAATCTGTTTCGAAGACTCTGAAGGTATAGCACATGGAGACGTAAAATACAATACCTCACACTACATGAGCGCAAATCCAAGATGGCCACTATCCCATAGGATTTACACTGCAGTCAAATCAAAATGGCAGTGTAGGTCTGTGTAGGATAAATCTTTAGAATTTAGTTGACAAAATCGTAGTGGAGAAATTCATATGTGAAATCGAGATGAGTTCAAGGTAAAAACACCCAATTTGATTTGTTTACTTACAATATTGATAAATGCTCCAATAAGAATAGCCGCTAGCGTAACTGCTCCTATCAGTCTATGCATCCAGGAACGCCGCCGCGTTAACCTTGCCACCCATGTAGTACCTAATTTATGATTATACTGAAGTGAAGAAGAGAGGGGAAATTGTCAAATAAATATAGGTTATTCCAGTCTCATGATCATTGTCATGCACAGACAATATTTGAGAAGTATGCAAAAAAAAATAAAAAGACTTATTATGTATGAAGTATATTATATGCTATCTTTTAAAGCATATCAACATGGATTTGTTCAACTTTCACTATTATTTTGCACAGTAAATCACATGAATTTGAAGGGAAAACATGAAGTCTTGTGACTTATGTTTCTCAAATATGAATATATCAAGCTATTTCTTTTTTTATTTTTAACCAGTATCTTCTAATACTATATATTTAGGAAAAACTAAGGTCAAGTAAAAAAAGGTAAGGTAAAGGGGACGGCCTGTATTTCACATATTGGAGTGCCCATCTCTCTTTTGAAGCAATTGGGCCAGACTCCACAATTTGTTATATTTCCAGTAAGCTGATCGCCACACCTCCTTCCCCGCAAGTCTGTTACTTTCCCAGCATTGAAGAAAGCGATACCCATTTGTCACCTGGGTGGAGAGGAGCACATTAGGATAAGTTTCTTGCTCAAAGACACTACACACGCCGCCCACCGGATTCAAACCCATGACTTTCAATGCCTGATTAACAGTCAAGGTCAAGGACTCATTATGCAGTTACGTCCACGGCAAATTTCTGACGACCTTTTATTGAGTTTAACTGGTTAAAGTAGGGAAAAATAGATAAGTCTGCGGTTAACAAGCCAATATATTTATAACCTAATTGATCGATATCGATAGATCGATGTCACATGACAAATGGGACATTTAGAAACTTAACATACGGTCCAATCGATAATTGATGATTGGAATGTCTAACTAACACAAACTTGGGTTAACCAGTGTTTTGAAGCTGATTTACATATGACATTAGTCGCGTACCTTCCGAGGGGTCTATTGACAGCAAGTAAGGCGTGTCTAGGTTGCATAGTTTTCAAGAAATAACCTCATGAATATAGCGGTATCGTACGGTACAGATGGGGGAAATTAAGCATGGCGATCTCCGTAGACATAAGCGATGGCCTGCTCAGATGATGTGTCAGAAATAACAGGCAGCGCGCATCATTAAAACCACAAATAGCTTGAAAAACTACATGAATAATGTTGAATATATTCCTGACAGTTTTGCGAAAGTAAGAACTTATTTAATGAATTAGTTTTGAAATGGCACGGTGAGAAAGAAATCCTCATATACCTACAACACACAGTGTGTGCGCGAGGTCACGGTGCATTGTTTGCCGGCCTGTGTTGAAGATATAGGAGAGTTGACAATAAGTGCACAATGTTGTCCCCTAGGCCATTCATGTCCCCCGCAAGGTCCAGTATGGTCAATTAAACAGGTTCAAAAGGTCTAGATATTCCCGGCACTAACCTGTAAATGTTCCAGTAATCCGTAGAGAAGAATACACACAAACAACAGAGCAGCCAGAGAAAAGGATACCAACATGGTCACTGTCTTGGGTTGGGTCAACAGTTGGGTCACAACAATGCAGACAAACAATAAGAACACACCCCATAAGTAGTACTTATAGGACGGATCTTTCCTCTTGGAAAACTGCAAGAAAATGAAGAAATAACAACACTAGAAAATTTACAATTTTACTGTAATGAAACTAAAATGTTCATATTGTTCTTTTAAGTATAATTCTGAAATTGAAATTTCTTAAAGTAAGTGGCAATCCGTCCTTCAGCTGCTGCCACGATGTTATTAAATTTGGAACCAACACTATTCTGGTAAAATAATTCTACAAGATGTCAATTTTCCATCCATCAAATATCCAGTCCAATCCAAAAGAGAACAATTTTAAACACGGAATCTAGGTGCATCAAATATCAGATGTGCCAAAGAAGTCTGTACCCCAGGAAGGCACTCAATTTTGAAAGTGGTTGGTATGTCAGGCGCTTCCGCGCCGAAATGGGGGTCAAGTGAACTGATTTTCTGTAAAAACTGGACCTTTGAAACTGATTTTTGGGGGTCTAATGAACTGAAATTTTGGCCAAAAATAGCACCCTGAAGTGAAATTTTTCCAATTTCCAGAGCAATTTTTACAGTTGAGGCTATTTTCCTCTCAAAAACAGGGTCTAAAGAACTGAATCATGCTGAAAATGGGGATCTAATGAGTAGCCTGGTGGCCTGAATAAGGGGGTCTTGACCGCCAGACATATTATATCCTGCTCACATATGCGAGTGCCCCCCGGGGTCTGTACTACCTTTTCTTACCATTTCTACAACATTTTGAAATATCATTGTGGCTCTTTAATTCCCCAATCTGTACTTCTATCTATATAGCTTCACACAAATACAAATTGAACAAACAATTTGCAGTGAGAAGTGCCAAAATTTGGTTCCACAATTTATCATATTTTAGATTACAATGAATTAAACTACTAGCTTTTAAAGGTGTAGGTTCAGATTACATTCTCATCCCCCAGGGCTCAACCTGAAGTAGTATATTTTTTATACCAAATGAAAGCACATATTTTTCTGATTATGAATCCAAAATTTCACCTTCAAATTCTTTACAGTTTTGGAGATATAGCACAAAATGTAAATTAATTGGTATACCTATTTTCCATTTCTTTTGTATTTACATACAGCCTCATCCCCAGGGTTGCATACTTTCTTTTGCCTCTCAAGAGAAAACAGGACAGAAGCCGCAAAATGCATTCTAGAGGTCAAGGTTAATCAGTTAAAAGTAAATTATACACATCCTAAAATAGGAACCTACACCTTTAACTATTGTCCCAATGACCTCCAAAATCTTTGTACGCTAGTGAAAATTGAGGAAAGTCTCTGTCAGAACTCCATTTATTAGGATGAAATATCCCCTCTTGATGACAACCATAATGGGTCACGTTTTCTGGCATATTGTCGAGTCATAATCAAGAAACTGATTGTTTAATATACTTGCCTTTCTTTCATACCCAGATTGTCTGAAGATCATTGTTCCTCTGTGAAGATCTTCGGACTTTGACCATGGCCTGTTAGTTAATCAAAAATTGTTGCTAATTAATATAAAACATTGAAAAAGTGGACAAGAGGGTACTGTTGTAGAGTATACAATGTAATAAGCTTAGATGTGTGACCATTATGATTGGCTTCTATGCTGTTCCCCTATTTGGTTTTATCACTGCCAAGTTCAATAAGCATTTATTGTCCCTACACTGCAAAAGCATTTTTGAAGATCATGCTATATTTTTCCAAGATGAGACCAATTTTGACCATTAGTATTATTAGTACAGTAAATAGAAGTATTTAGAATATATTCTCTTTTGCATGGTAGTACTCATGGACTAAAATGAAAGGAAACTTCAAATAAAACAAATATAGGTCCGAGGCTCAGAGTTGGACACATGAAATGGTGTTTTAAAATAAAAATAAAATTGCATTTTAAGCATTTAGCAGTGTTGTCTTTTATAACATTTTGATAACATAATTTCTTTTGAAACATTTTGCCATTTAATTGAAGCACATGCAATGCAAGCTTTTAAAGTGAATGAGTGAGGTAAAACCAAAGAGTTTTTGCTAACTGCCTTTAAGCTTATCTTCATTTCATTGTTATCAACGGAAGGTAATAGACTTTGAAAATCAAATCAAGATTTGCTAACGACGGTATTGACCTTGGCTGAAGTAAAGGAACAAAGGCTGACGACGGGTCACAGAGAGTTATGGCATCTGAAAAACATCACAACCTTTTCCTATTTATGTTATCTCAAAATTGATTCTCTACAATTCTCTATTCTTCAAAGTTCTCTAAAAAAAACTTTCAGAATTCGCTGGCCACCACAACTCTCTGTGACCCTTCGTCAGCCTTGGTAACTTGTCGTGAGATGTTGCTGAAGGTGCTTACCATCTGCCAGCAAATCTTATGATTTGATTTCCAAGTCTGTTACCTTCTATCGACGATGAGTCGTCACAGTGTATTCCTGCCTTTTCATGAAAGGTAATCAGATTCAGACTTTGTGTTAGGCAATGAATGAAAGCTTGCAAAAATGTTGCATTTGTATGCTGATCAAGAAAAAGACACTATAGTTCAATTTGGATTCAAGAGTTGTCATTTTTAAATTGATGAATTACACATGACTGGATATTTGTAGCCATCTTCACTTTCCTCTACATTTTTTAATGAAGCTGTGGATGAGAAGGTCATTCCGATAACATGATTTAGCGGTGCGCCAACAAAGCATCCCCAGTTGTATGATTTTCACAGCTTGCAAAATATATCATTTAGCATTCATTTAGCTTTGTGTATTCAACAAATTTAGTTGTAAAATCTTTCATTATTCATTCAGGCACAACCGCCAAAATTGTATCTTTGTGTATTTAAAAGTACAATTGGTAGGCCTACATTTGAGTGATGCATTGCTGTAAATTGTGATGGATCATGTACACCAAGCATTAAGCCTTTTCTGAGAAAGCTAACAAATTTCTTGAGAAGCATTAAATATATGTGATGGCTCACCCCGAAAGGGGGGACTTTGAAAATGATATCAATTTTGGTTTTATCATTTCACCTGTTACAGCATTTTCTAAGCTTTAAAATGACACCTTACTTGTTGAAATTGATCAAGGCGATCCAATTTTACGACAGAAAATATGCTGGAAATTCTTTTTTTTTTTCTTCTTTATTTTTTGCTTCCTATTTTCATCAGTGTCTCAAAAAGTGTTCTGTCGCAAAGTCCCCTTTTTGGGGTGAGTCATCACATATTGTTACAGTTGTATAAAATGTGATTAAATGATGTTGTTAAAGAGGATTATGTTGTTCTGCAGATGATTAGATGATCTTCCATGATTTTGCTGGTTTCAGAGTTATGGTTCACTTTGCCATAGGTCAATGGGAAAAGAAGGCAAGGTCCAAGGTCTCAAAATTGGGTCCAGTACCCTCCCTCTGAAAAACAATTCTTGCTTTTGGCATGGCATTTTTGGTGGCTAGTCTTTGCTTCAAATTGCACTCCCAATTTTCAGCTCAACTGTATTCCATGTGTAGTAGCTATGACTTAAAGGGTTTTTCTCACAGATGCAAAATCTCCATTGATTTTCTTAAAAATCTCATATTTGTTAGATTTATTTGTGCGGATAATGAATCTAAAATGAACGCATTTCAAAAAAGTACATATTTCCCAAAAATTCACCCGATTTACCACACAAAGTCTTCGGAAAGATCATTAAAAGCTTGTGAAAAATAAAAGCTCCATTAATTTTTTTAATTTTTACATAATGTTGATTTTTTTTTTTTGCACACTTCAAAACACTGAAATCTAATGAGAAAACTCTTAAACAAAATGTTACTAGTGTGCGCAGTATACCGGCTCGTTATGTTCAAAGGGTTAATTAAATCCATTGCAATTACAAACGTAACTCTGAATCCAGCACATTAAAAGTTTAAAAATCCATACCGGGTTACCTTGTGTGAGAATTATATCGATGTGTATAACATGCCATATTACTACAAAATGGAAACAAAACACATTGAAATTTTAATGGCTTCAATGCAAGATGGGAAGGAGCATGGGTCTCCATAATGATGACCTGTCTTGCTATTCAAAACGGTTCACATATTAACTGAATTTGCTGTGGGCCAACGAAGTTCTTGAAGTTAATCACACTCTTTTTCCAATGGTAGATTTCTAGCTACGTCAACGTATTTAAAAACATCTGGTATAAAATTGTTTTGTTAGATGAAATGAATGCGATTATACCAATAGCTATACAACCCTAGGCTAAGAAACTGAGGGTTAGGTAAAAACATACATCTACACGGGAGATACCAGACTCGCCACCATTTTATTTTGGTATCGAAACAAAATTTGGGGTATTCGGGTTATTGCCGATGATTCATCATATCTTGTTACAACGCTCAAAAATGTTGAAAACACGCACACACGCTTTATGTGCAGGTTGAATATTTGCAGTTTGTCTCTACACGCAACCGAATCTTGGCACTCTGAGTTGATTTTGGCGGGAACCGAGTGGATCTGAATACCCCCAATTTTAGCTCCATGGCTGACCACACTATTACTTGTGCCAGTATACAAAGTCTGATATTTCCCCTGTAAATCTATGGAAACAGTCAACAAATAAATGTAAGGGCAATATTTATCAAAAAAGTTGTCAAAAATCAGGTGATTCCTATTATTGGTAGATGATTTAATAGCTAAGGCCATTAATACCTTATCTGGCAATTAGATTCTTTACCATTGACTGACTTATAACACCTTGCGAATTTAGTTTATAGTTTTCATACTCTATCAATCTTGAGGTATGCAGCAAGCAGCAAATTAACGCACATAAACCAATATGACCATACGGGGAAGTAAATTAATCTGTATTTTTTGAATCTCTGAATCATAACAATGTACCCAATCTTGCTGAATATTTAATTAAATCAACCTATATTCAAAGTTTGTCCATGTGGTAGCAACAAAATTAGCCAAAAATAATACCAAAATCATGAACGACTCATGTTTACAAATATTAATACGCAGTGATTTGGTCTTAATCAAATCCTAATCAATAATTACTAGGGATATGCTATGTATCTCACAACAGAGCCCGATTGCTTGATGCATACTTCAAGGTTTTTAGAGTATAGATTCTGATCTAATACACCCTTTGGAACCATATAAATTGGACTGAATAAGTATATGTACCAACAGTGTGACAATTTGCATTAGATGAAAACACAATATAACATGAAAACCATGAGAACATTATGTAATGTAAACCAATGAGGTTGGATTTTATTTATCAATTTTTGAGTGATAACCAATGGAGATGAGTATGATGCACATACTGACCTTATAAACCCTAAAATGGGCATTTCATCCATTCTACAATTATGAAATCGAGAACAATACATGAAAACAAATAAATGTTTTTTGCAATTCATTTAAATTAGCCCACACATCGCACACTCAACATGTTGAGCTGGTCTAGCTAGACAGCTAATTTGAAAGCATACTAACCATATGCTAACTTTTCAACTGTTTACCCTGGAAAAAATCGAGTACAATTCTAGTACACATTCCTGAGGTGCAAATTTGGAACACAAATTCGAGTACAATTTAAGTACAATTCGAGTACAAATTTGTGTACTCAAATTGAACTCGAATCTGTGTTCCAAAATTGCACCTCAGGAATGTGTACTAGAATTGTACTCATTTTTTCCAGGGTATTTGAACAAGACTACATTTAAATTCACCTGGACAAAATGTTAAATTACCAATAATGTGTGGGTTTACCTTATTTGCAAACTTTAAGTCTCAAAATGGATTGTCAGGCTGTATAGAACCCCTAGGAGGGCCACTAAGGATATATGTGTTGTCAACACCATGTAGAATATCAGCGGGAAAGGGTATCTTTTACACATATAGTTGCGGTCAGCAGGGAGCGTGAATTAAAAAAAGAGTAGCAAGTTTAAGCATTTTTGGAAAAAGGGTATATTGTATATTTATCAGCAGTCGTACGGTCACTAGTCAGTGCTTAGGGTATGAATGTCAAAGACATAGAAATTCAAGTTAATGGGTTTATTAGCAACTATTTTGGAGACTTTTTTGGTACTTTTTCTACTAATCTCTGATAAATATAAAGTATAAAGTTTAATTTGTACCCACAATTTTTGGTTTAGAAACAATTGTGTACCGTACTAGCTTAGTATAATTGTAAGGTTATTGAATGCATGTCCGCGATAAGGGATACAAATTAGCATTCAACATATCTGCATTTAGGGTCTGATCTGAAAGGTTTGCTTGGTGATGAAAACGTAAGAAAGTATGTAAATGCTTTGGTTAGCACCAGTAGCCACTGGATAGCTACCAGAACTGTCCAAAATTTGACAGTAATTTCTAACAAATTTTCACATAGCAATGCGCCCAGGTTTCTAAGATGAACCTTTTTTTTTTGCCTTATCATACAATATAGTTTATCACTGGAGGAACATTGAATAAACTATAATAACTGAAAAAAACAACTATAGAGGTTTATGAATCCAGACTTACTTTTCTGCATTAATTGCTTCTATGGCCTCTAGCATTCTCTCGTTGACTTTGCGATCAAAGAAGAATGATTTTAATCTGTGAACTCTGCAAGTGATAAAAAGACAGCAACATTACTTGATAAATGTGACACATTTGTTAACCCTTTGAATCCTGGACTGACCCAGGCCAACCAAATAGATTAAAACTACTATAAGCCTTAAACTTTACTTTGAAATTAATGTTTCTTGCTTTAGTTTTACATTTTACAATCGTTTGAATAGTTCCAGTAACCAACATGCAAACAAGAATAATATTTATATCGGCCAATGTATCCAAACTTTAAAGCTATAGTCGATATTATATGAGCAATGCCATATTGGATGCAAATTGCTTTCAAATTCACAAAAATCTGAGGAATTTTTCACTTCTCTGATGTAAATAAACGCGAAATGACAACTAAGTGTTCAAAGATTCATTGATCTCTTCTGATGTACACAAACCATTAAAAATATAACTATACCCAAGCAGTTAGACAGGCTTGGACTTGGGTGCTAAAAGTTGGTAAACCGGTTCATTGGGTATATAGTACAACGTGTACGTGCTGAATCAGGTTTAAAGGGTTAAAGATCCATCCATACCAAGGACATACTGTCTATATACACAAACAGTGAGCATCATATGGGTCTGACCTACATGTGTAACATGGTCAACATAAATAAAAGTCATGTGCAACAGGTCATTTTGAGACCAAACTTCTATGGTACTGGAATGCAGGAAACAAATAATTGGATAACTGTACTTTCAGCCATGCAAAATACAAGGACACATGAGTCCCTTATCATATCCTTCCCAGACTAAAAGTAAGCTTTTGGATGGGTTTTGTGAATTTCAGGGCCTCAGGTTGCACTGTAGGACCCTAGCCTAACTGAAGCTGGAGGAAACAAAGACATCAAGATCTTCCCATAATGCATGGCTTCAAATGGGTTTTTTTGTACATGTTCTAATGAGATTGTTTAGGGATGAAACATAGCATAATCAGCAGACCTCATCCACAATTTGCATTTCAGATTTTTTTTCATCCCTAAACCTGCTCATTAAAACCTGTACAAAAATCCCATTGGAAGCAAGGAATGATGGGAAGGTCCTGACATCTTCTTAAAAATAAAAAAAAATAAATGTCAGTGCTTATATAGCGCTTTTTCCAGAATTGATCAAAGCGCTTTACATTTATTCCGTTACCACAAGAATACAGCCAGCTGCCTATTCAAGCGCTCAATGGTCAAATTCCTAGTAACTCCCCATATTACGCTTGGGTCGACGAAGCAAGTGTGATAAAGTGATTTGCCCAGGTTCATAACACGTTGGCAGAGACGGGGCTCGAACTCACAACCTCACGTTTATGAGTCCTGTCGATTTCTGCTAGACCACACTTACCCACACGTTTTTGGAGGAAACAATGTGATTTGTCATCCATATGGTGCATTCACAGTTCAATGATTTCCTCACTGCAACACTGCTCGATGTCTACCTCTTAATAGACATCAGTCTTTACATATCAATGACAAAAAATGAAAGCGAGGTAAATCAGGGCAGCATAGGTGACCTTTGCATGAAATAATTCAACTTCATATGTTTTTCTTATGTTCTCATGACATTAAGACCCATTTGACTAGATTCTCATTTTCAATATTTGTAAATCATACTTACTTGGCATTGTGGTCTACAAGTGGAAAATTAAACATCAGTGCATTGATGACATTAATGCCCTGAAACGACACAAGAAGCAAATGGATGAATAACAAAAATCAAGACAGACTCTAGGACTCTTACTCTTGAATCTAGAAGAACCTACTTATCTATTTCATTCGCTTATTCATATTTAACTAATCCTATAGTACATTTCTTTTTTGCAGGTGGTTTGTAAATCACCTGCAAAAATCCTAGGTATGAGGATTTATTTTTCAAACAGATTGTTACTCTAAAAACCAATCACTACAAATTTTGTTTGTGGGTTCAATTCCCTGTTATTTGGTCTACCATTTCATCATCTGTCAGAAATGAGCTCATTACACATTATCTCAGTACCTTCAAACATAGCCTCAAAGCGTACTTCACAGAAAATATGTAACGTGTCACCTGCTCCAGTTTTATTTTGTTTTTAGTTTTGCATTGTTATGTTTGAATTTTGTTTTGATTTGTTTGTAAAACGGCCAGCTGAGTTGGGAGAGCTGCGTTTATAATGATCGCTCGTGCTTTCAGCTCTCCCTGGCTGCTCAGCAGTCCTTTATTTCTGTTTCTGTTCTCTATATTTTGATGTTTAGCCAGATGAATAAAATAAATAAATAAATAAATTATGTCTTCAGTCTTTGATGGTAGTATGTTAGCTAGTTGTGAACATGGATTATCAGGACCCCAGGATTCAAAGTACTGTACTATGTTTTATGTACAACGCCCTCTATAATTGTCTTCAACTTACCGATACGCCTACATTCTTTGGAGGTGGTATGTTTGCTAGTTGTGAAAATGGTTTATCCGCTCCCCAGGATTCAAAATAATGCGCAATGCGTTTTGTACCACGCCCACTGTTGTTCTTTGTTATATTATTAAGTTCATCCCTTTCTTCATCATCCTGTATAAAATTAAAAACAAAACACTTTACTACTAACTCACATGTTGCAGCAGGTCCTTCTCCTCTTAATCACGACTTATATACAAAGATGCTGCAGAACACTGGCAAAATTGTTTTCTTTGATGTAATCACAAAGTCCAAGTTATGGTAAAATAAGCTGGTTTGTGGTCTTTACTAACAAGAGTGTTTAAGACCCCTATGCTTTATCAATGATATAGCTGGGAGTGGACATAGAAGGCCAGAGTTGACGTCCCCCATTTGCAGTCAAACCAAAGAAAGCAGTAATGTATTCACTGTACATGGCACAATGCCATGTACAGATTACAAACTCTGTTGCTGCTTCCCACTGTTTTATGTTTGGTGTACACTCTTCTTCAAATCCTGATAAAATAAGCAGTGAATGATGTTTGTTAATTTTGGTCTTCTAGGTCAGGATTTGGTTCACGTTTGGATGGAAAGGCCTAGCCCTAGATACATTCTCATCAGTCTACCTTTTTGGGGTTGATAATGAAGTATGTCTTGATATCATTCTCTTTCAAGTCTTCATTGCGTGTTTCTCCAAGCCCTGGTTCCACGTCATATTCCCCATTGAGGTTATCTAGGACTGCTTGAGTTATATGCACTCTCCTAGAAAAAAAGAAAATAATGTTCTGCTGTTTACAAATATTTCAAAATTATTAGGGCTTAGATCCACAACTATTGTAAGTTGAAAACCTTTTAAGTGTGTGGGCTAAAAGGGTTAAAACAGGTCTTTACAGAAGAAATTTGAACTATATTGAACTGATATAGAATATGGAAGTGCGGGGACACACTGGTGTGGGTATAATGAACCCTTACCCTGGTTTTCCGGAACTCTCCATGTTGTTAGCTAACGTAACATCTAAGGACCATACATCATACTGCCACTTGCGTAAACCAAGAACACCACATAAAACATTCCCTGTGTGCACTCCTACCCTCATGTTTACATCAACTCCAGTAGCTTTCTTCACTTTCCTGCAAAACAGAATAACATATATGTATTTCGTTACTTTTGTGTTTTTGATCTATCATTAACACATTTAACAATTCACAATTAATAAATTGGTATATAAAAGGGAGAGAAAAAAGTATGCTTCATGTCTCATATAAACTTGACCCTAACCATGACCTGACCTTAACTCACTCGAGTGCATCTAATACTGCTGGGCTAAACATGTCTGTATATCGCGATGCTGAACGCCACCGGTCCTTGGGCCAAATCATTCGCAATTCTTAACACCACGCGCCTTCGGTCCAAATCAAGTGATTATACACAGACACATATAAATGAACTCCTAATTAGAGATTTAATGCATCCAACATTCAAAGCAACTGGGCTAGACACTAATGTGAGGGAATAACCTCAGATCCTTCACAGCCGGCATTGAATAAAGGCTGCCTCCATTTGCCACTTTGCTTGAAAGGAGCATCCAGGAATAATGTCTTCCATCTTCATACTACATTCACTGTTCCACTCCTACCCTCAAATAATGCCCACTAATTGCAGAGCTTATTCTACTAGGTTCAACATGTCTGTAAACACTGGGTATTTTGGGGCAAGTTTTTTGAATCATATATTTAAGACTTCATGGTGATACATGCTTAACCAATTAAATTAGCCACCTTTGCCAACCAGCAGAAAGACACAACACCTAAATGTATTACACTAATTAAGCCATCCATGGTCATGTCCCTACCAGTTGGAAATCTCCAACCATCCCAAAGGCCCTTATGGCACCAAACTAGAGTGCATCTAATCTGATATCCGCCTCAAAGGACTGCTACAAGTATCATTCTACCCTAGAACTGTCAATGACTGGAATACTTTACCAAATTACAACAAATTACATTGTTGTCTTAATATTTGATCCAATTATCTCTTCACATGCCTACAACCCTGATCATTTGACTCCTTTTAGGAGAGTTGGACAGTATATTATGAAGATAAAGATCAAGGGGTGCTCACCAGTCCCCCAGGTATAGACCTCTATAATATCAGTCCCTGGCTGGCAATAGCATCATGAACTGCATGACTTACTTGATCGCTTGACACATTTCTAGCCCCATAGTGACACAATTGACAGCATGCTTGGGTCTGGAGATAGGCAGTCCTGATACACAGTAGTAGCAATCACCAAGGATCTTTATTCTCATACAGTCATGTTGCTGAAAGAAACAAAAGTCATATGCAGATCACATGGACATCACATGATATACAAAAGTAACAATCACCAAGGATCTTGATTCTCATACAGTCAAGTTGCTGAAAGAAACAAAAGTCATATTATATGCAGATCACACGGTCATCACATGAAACACATTAGTAGTAATCACCAAGGATTAAACAAAAGTCATATGTAGTCGTCCACATGTGGTTTCAAACATCAAAGAATATGATTTAGAAGTAACTTTGAATAGAACTTTATTACAAAGAGTAAACTACACCAAATTTTTAGGAGTATTAATTGATGATTGCCTTACCTGGAAATTTCATATTGACTGTGTCGCAAAAACCTTATCAAGAAATATTGGTGACATAAACAAATTGAAACACTTCTTTCCTGAAGGTATATATTACATACTCTGTATTGTACTATGATCATGCCTTACCTTAGCTATGGTATACTTATCTGGGGAGATACTTGCAAAACATATGGATAAATTGGTGAAATTACAAAAATGGGCATTACGAACTATAACTAACAGCCATTATAGAAGCCATACCGGTCCCTTGTTTGCTAAAACCAATATATTGACTGTTAGTGATATGTATAAAATAGATCTTGGGGTATTTATGTACAGATACTCCATCAAAGATTTACCATCAACATTTGATAATTTTTTTTCAAAACGTTCAGACGTACACGGATACCCAACAAGACATGTGGACGACTACAATATCATAAGAAATAAAAGATCTTTTTCTGATCATGCAATTAGATATAATGGTCCAAACCTTTGGAATTCTTTAGATAAATCCCTTAAGAACTCGAAGTCTATAAAACATTTCCGATCACAATTTAAAAAACTCTTAGTCTCTCAATATAATTGATACATTTTTCTCATGTTTCATGCAGTTTCCTTCTGCTTGTCTTGTTTTTGATCCGTTTCCATTTTAATATGTTTTTTTGTGTCCGTACATAATTTAGGGCATTGCTTCTTACAGATCTTATTGGTCTTCCAGCAATGTCCTCCATATTGTCGCGTTAGTGTTCTTTTTATGCCGTTGTTTATGTTATCAACTTGCTATTGTTATATGTCTTATATGGAAATAAAGATTTTGATTTGATTTGATTTGATTATGCAGATCACATGGGCATCACATGATACACATTAGTAGTAATCACCAAGGATTAAACAAAAGTCATATTTAAATCACATGGGCAGTGGAGTAGCAATCACCAAGATAATAGCAATATCACCAAGATTTTTGATCTCATACAGGGTGATTAAAACTTATTGTGTGATGTGTATATGGAGTGAACCAATATTTCCAAAACATTTTATCTTTCCGCTCTGATTCATTAATACTTTCTTACACTTTACACATTAACCTTATCAAGAAATATTGGTGTCATAAACAAATTGAAACACTTCTTTCCTGAAGGTATATTTCATACTCTGTATTGTACTATGATCATGCCTTACCTTAGCTATGGTATACTTATCTGGGGAGATACTTGCAAAACATACTTGGATAAATTGGTGAAATTACAAAAATGGGCATTACGAACTATAACTAACAGCCATTATAGAAGCCATACCGGTCCCTTGTTTGCTAAAACCAATATATTGACTGTTAGTGATATGTATAAAATAGATCTTGGGGTATTTATGTACAGATACTCCATCAAAGATTTACCATCAACATTTGATAATTTTTTTTCAAAACGTTCAGACGTACACGGATACCCAACAAGACATGTGGACGACTACAATATCATAAGAAATAAAAGATCTTTTTCTGATCATGCAATTAGATATAATGGTCCAAACCTTTGGAATTCTTTAGATAAATCCCTTAAGAACTCGAAGTCTATAAAACATTTCCGATCACAATTTAAAAAACTCTTAGTCTCTCAATATAATTGATACATTTTTCTCATGTTTCATGCAGTTTCCTTCTGCTTGTCTTGTTTTTGATCCGTTTCCGTTTTAATATGTTTTTTTTTGTGTCCGTACATAATTTAGGGCATTGCTTCTTACAGATCTTATTGGTCTTCCAGCAATGTCCTCCATATTGTCGCGTTAGTGTTCTTTTTATGCCGTTGTTTATGTTATGAACTTGCTTTTGTTATATGTCTTATATGGAAATAAAGATTTTGATTTGATTTGAAGGAGTTGATACAAAAACTAATTTAGCAGCAAAGATATATTTTGTAGACTGTCATTCACCTCCAACATAATGTTTCATGCCAGGGAGGAGTAAGAAGACAGAATTCTAGTCTGTGACATTAGTAAGTGCAACGGAATAATGTGTGCAGGACCAAAGCCAGGACCGAAGAACACTCATCAATAAAGGATCAAAGGGTTATTGAAGACACAGAAGATGACAAACAGAACATGCCAACCTTTAATAATTGCATATTGTTAATAGATTTTTATTTTCAAAATATGCTTAAGCTTAAAGCGTGTAAATTAAATCAATCATTGTAATATTTGTCACCTGCAAAATCTGATATTTCTAAATCAAACATATCAATATTGAACTCAAGCTGGTTTGCAATCTGCAACTAGTAACTGATTATGTATAATATCTCTTTTTCATATGACCATCAGCTGTGATCTTTACAAATTGAAGACAGCAGTAACAAACACAAACTCTATCATTCACTGTATTTTACTCATAGAATAAACAGGGCTCTCAAAACAGGAGTGTCAAAACTAGATGCATCTAGGCAGAGATGCCACCAATTTCATTGAAAAAACCCTGAAAAAAGCCATCAATTCTTGAAAGATACTCGAAAAACGGCCGAAAATATATGAAAACATGTCAATTTGACATCATAAAAAACCTGAAATCACAGTTTGAGCTTCTAAAAACCTGATTTCAGGTTGAAACCTGAAAAGTGGCATCTCTGCTAGGTGAATGTACATTTCTGAAGTGCAGATTGTGTTCAATGGTTGGGCATTAATCTAACCTTACTAACATGGTGCGTACTGACATGCTTGCATGTGCATGTGAGTGGATATAACGCAACTACGCGTATGTCCATGCGCAGTCTCTTACGCTTGTGTGATCGTTTGGTGAAGTTCGCTTTAATCTAGATACATCTAGATGTGCAAAGTACAGATTGATTAGCCGTGTGGAGAGCCCCATTTTTATTGCAGATACAATTTGCCGAGTGTTGTCCTTGCCATTTCATTTAAATCGGATACTTTCTCTAAATCACATCTTTATGTGCCTATTTGGAGTGATTCAAATTGAGGGTGGATGTGCAAGCTAGACAACCATCAAATCTTCTCAAATGAAACAATTGAATACGCCAGTACAAGAAAACCCCAACTCCAATAGCTCCCTTCTGTTAAGTTCTGTAAAATATAAATTCATATAAATATCTGAAAATGCTTTCAAATTACTAAAAAACATTTCCATGTCTACAACCCAATCAGTGTCACATTTGACCTTGTAGTTGACTTTTTAGGGATTGTTAGATATTTTTTCTAGTATATAGTTGCAGCAGGTGAGCTCATTGAGTTGGGGTTTTCTTGTACTGGCTGTTTAAGTAAAGCAACTATATACTACAACAATTATCCAACTCTGTCTAAAAAAGTCAACTACAAGGTCCAATGTGACACTATGATTAAGATATTCACATGGAAATGCTATTTTAGTGATGTGAAAGCATTTTCAGAGATTTGTATGCATTTATATTTCATAAGTATAATTAACAGAAGGGAGCTATTGGAGTTGGGGTTTTCTTACTCTGGCGTATTCAGTTGAAGCCTACCTCAGCTAGCTGGTCAAACTTGCCAAATAATTCATTCAGTGTCTTGACTAATTCCTTGGGGGTACACTCGCTGGCTAATGCGGTAAAACCTACAATATCTGCATACAAAATACTGGAAGAAAGCAACCAAAACAATGGTTGTTAATTAGGCCAAAAAAAAAATATTGTTTGTTTGCCCTCCAGTGGAAAAATTAAAATTTTGGGTCGGTCGGTCGGTTTTTTTTTTTTTTTTTTTTTTTTTTTTTACTCTACACATATGATGTCATTCCATGGATTTTATCATGAATACCAAGCAATGCAGGGCTTAATCAAAAATTGTGGGTCATTATTTAGAGGAAATATGCATTTTATACTACTAAATGTGACTTCACACTGCTAAATATTACGTTTTACATCAAAAATATTGAGTTTTCATATTTTACATGTTTGAAGAAAAAAAAAATAAACTAAAATCGCGACCCTAATTTTTGGCATTTTAGGGTCGGTCGCGGAGGGCAAACAAACATAATTTTTTTTTTGGCCTTAGGACTAGCACAAACATGGCAAAGTGTACAAAATCATATTTAGCAACCTGCCTTTTGTGCTTTTTTACAGGAAGGAGGTTCTTTCAATTTTTAGTGCTGAGTGGCAAAAATTGACCTGACATCATCAGAAATTTAGATATATAAAAATGAGGATTTTTAAAAATTGTTTTTGTTTGGAAGGTGGTAGATGGCCACAAAAATCTGTTAAATTATCACTAGAATTTTTTTTATAATGATCTGAAGTTTATATAAAATCCAGAAAAAAATAAAATAAAACGTGTTGGAACACCAAATGATTATTTTCATTTTACTATGTCTTCAGCTGATTATTGCTACCTTTCCAGTTCCGGTATAAAAAACAAAAGACATGATGTGTTGTGGTCATAAAATCCCTACAGTATCTCATCATGTGAGTGTAAGAAAGTCGTATCTGCAATGGCTGCCCTAAGTTATTTTTATTTTCAACTTGTCACAAGAATGTGAAAAATCTCTCAAAATTTCACTGCCTTATGTCGATGTCACCTAAAGAACCATTTCAAGAACCACGGACCCAAGACTGAGGATTTTACAGTGTATGTGCAATCCAAATTAATGACAAAAGGCAGCTATTGCAGATACGATTTTCTTGCACTCACATGACAATCTGAGCTCCCTCTCAAAGTACCACTTCCTCTGAATTCTTGTCTGTTGATAAGGGATTATGTATCTGGGGGGGGGGGGGTGTTTTGGAAAAAAACAATGTATAAAAGCTGGCAATGCTTGGTGAATTACAGCAAATGCAAAATGAAATGAAATTTTCCTCTTATTGCATCACAGATGTGATCATATTCATCAAATCTGACACAACCGCACAAAGAATTGTGAAAGCCATTACCTGAGATATGATGTATAATCCAATAAAATGATGAAAATCCTCCAAAAACAACAGGATTATCTAATTCCCTCAAGTCGGCTTGCTATGTACTTGAGGAATTGAGGAGCTTGTCAATAAGGGAGTCCAGTCACAAAGTCATTCAAAATTAAAGGGATTAGCCAAGATTCCACTTAGAATGAAAACGTATGGCTCTATATGCTCGAAATAAAGCTTACAAATGTAGTGAAATTCAAAAAAAATATACAGAAATGGCTCAAATTAAGAAAATTTGCAATATATCATTCTGTGATGGTGGTGTGGCATATCAGATTTGAAACAATGTTTTTACACCATTTTATTCCTCAAGTTACAAGTTGGTAAAGAATTGCAATTTTCTCCAATATTCCATAAATTCAGAGAAAATACTGGTAGATTATGTTACTATAAACACGCTCTATTGATACATGTCAAAATATGTAGGTAGAAAAGTAGCAGGAAGAATCTAGGCCAGCTCCTTTATGCAGCATTGGCTTTAAGGGGTGCAGGGGGACATCCAAACCAAGAGTGACATGTGTGTTAACCTCTTAAGCTATATCAGTGTAGCAATTCTTTAAACATGGGGTCAAACAAACTAGAATCATCAAACAATTCATGTTTGTATAGGTGACTTATCTATTCAATATGAATAAATTTGTGTTTCTTCTAATATTTGATCTTCCATTACCATAAAAATGGCTGATTTTGTGGCCAATATACAAATAGACCACATTAGAATGTATCATATCAAGTTTTCATTAGCTCATTATCATCGTTTGCCTGTATAAAATAAGTTTGCGCCAATATGTATTTAAACTCAATTTTTTAGATATATAGCAAACTAAAAAAACCTCTAAAAAAGATGCAAATCGGATGAACAGCTTTTGAAATATGGCTAAATAAAGGTTTTGTGTGGAAATACTAAGCGCAGACAGTGAACCTCCTCTGGTCATATCCACTTGTTTAAATATTGCAGAGACAATGGTCATAACGATTACAAGTATTACCCCCTACAAGCTTAAGAGAAGTTACAGCTCTCAAAAGTTGGTGAGAGCAAAAGCCATGTCAAAATGTTTGTCAAAATCGATAGTCAATTAAATTGGCTGACATGAAGGTGTGAAACATATATTTTGGATAAAGATTCAACAATTATACTCCTTCAGTGGAGTATTTTATGCTTGATTTAATTTGTGTGCAAGATAAAACATCACATTTACAGTGAAAAGATTAACCAAAATATTTTTTGTTTGTTATCCGTCCTGACCCAAAGAAATTACAGAAAATAACCATAGGGTCAATTCATAGTTGCCTCCAAACAAAACTTTTGCTATAAAACAATTTGTCTTGATGTCAAACTATGGTCCACCTTAGGTGTTGTTGGTTTTAGACACCTTTGTTGATTTCACATGTCATTTTGGATGACATATCGCTCATTCCGAAAAATTGGGTGCCAATGCAGTTGAAAAAAATGAAAAAATAAAGTTGCTCAAATATTTTTCTTTTAAGCGTTTTTTATTAGTAAACTAGTCATGGACATTGAATCCAAGTGATTTGTCAACACCACTTCTATATTTTTTCTGTTACAAAGACTTACCCATTTTTACGTGGTGGGCAATGGGTGAGCTACGTTACCTGCTCAATTTTTAAGTATTGATACTCGCCAATTTTTTGCATTTGTAGGCAAGTGTATCCATCATATGCACTGTTAGTGCATAGAAAAGTCATGAAACGGTAGTTATAAGTTCTGTAGAGGTCAGTAGTAACGTAGATCACGGTGACGTAGCTCACTGTTTTTGCATGTTTTAATGCACAAAACATACATTAGACCATTTACTTAGTAAATTCTAATATAAACGAAGTAGTAGTGTATATCTCTATCACATACTAAAATGGAATTGCTGCAATGTCTATGGTTACTGAGATATATGGTTACGTAGCTCACATTTCTTAACATGGTCGGTTCAAATTTTCATGTTCAACACTTTTTTTCGTCAAACATGAATAAATTTGACATTTTCTATTATGGTTTTCAAATTCACTGGAATGTTTGCTGTCAGCATACTTAAATTTTGTTGGAATTGCTGTTTTTCCCCATCAAATAATGGTATGCCAAACTTAAGTAACGTAGCTCACACGATGTTGGTGGAAAATGAATTTCGTTTTTGAATTATGGAAAGATGTCATCAAATTTGGAAATCATTGTTCAGATACAAAATGCTGATCGTTTATCTGTTTAAAAATTATAATAGGCTTGAAAAAGTATTATATACTAAAAGAAAATGAGCATGTCCAAAAGTAACACTTTTGCGATGGAAACTCATTTTTAGCTATTTTTTCACGTTTTTCGCTACTTTGAAGGCATAAATCAGAGTCATAATGGCATTAAAAGTATGACAAACCATATATGACCAAGTAGATTCAGTATTGGAAGAGATTAAGGCACTGGAAGGTTTTTGTGGACAAAAGAACGTAAAACATGCTATTGGCACCCGATTTTTCGGAATGAGCGATATTCATGTTGGGTTTAGACACTTTTATGGATTTTACACACTCTTATGGGTATTTTAGGCACCTTTTTTCATTGTAATAGACACCCTTATCAATTTGTAGACACCTTTCACCTTGACCAATTGATTTTTCAAATATACCTGTGGCATATATTTTCACCTGTAACACAATATGAAGTTTGCTTCATTTACTGTTGCCTTCAGTAAAAGTTAACTGATCTAAAATTGTTGATTTGAAACACCATTTTCTACAAATGAATTGAGTGTGTCTTGACCCTCTGTGCATTACTAAATCCTTCAATTTTGATGGATGCTATAGAATGCATTATTC
>JXSR01S066612.1:82822-99114 GCA_000969725.1 Ophiothrix spiculata | reverse complement strand
CCCTTGTTTTGGAAGCCATTTTGTTTTATCTTGGATTTCTCAAAATGCTCAATGGTGCGGATTTTGCATCATTCAGTTCTGGAATCTATGGGTCTCAAAGACTAAGAATCAGTCAAGAACAATTGTGCAGACTCCATTTTGCACTTTTTCTGGTTTCCCACAGACTATAACTGACAGATTGCAATATATATATACCAAAACAGATTGTAATAAATTCACAGGGAGTAATGTGTGGGCTTAACAATTATCATATTTAATGTGTATCATATCTATATTTTGTGAAACTGTAAATTCCCTCACTATACTTTGATTTTTAAAAATTCAGGTTGGGATGGGGCTTGCAACCTTTGTCGCCAAATACAAATGAAGGATTAAGAAAAGTTCAATCAAAACCTATGTTTTAAAATACTCTTGTGCTGAAAACTTAACCCTTTTGGTCCTGAATTGTCGAATAGGGGTACACAGCCCATTCTAAATTAACATACAATTTATACAAAACAGGACGGCAGAGCTGTTTTTGAAGGTGGAATAGAGATCGCTCATGTGCTCTATTGGAGGGAAAGGGTTAAATAAACACATAGATAAAATGTAGGATTAAGGGACAAATACACCATTATTATCATATAATTTGTGTCATATCTTTTCAGCAAGCATCAGTTTTTAACCAATATTCATTGAAATCAATGTTGAAAATGCATTTTGCATGATCAAATATGTATCATAAAACAAGTCCCAAATACAAAGTCTGACTATTGTTATTACAAACGCTTATAGATTAAAAATCATTATAACGATGGATACTTGTTGCCTAATATGTAAAAAAAAAAGCCATTAAGACAATTAAATGAAAACCCAGACATTTGTAATCAATAGTTTTCATAAATTCATACTGACAGAAATTCCAATGACAAATGATGGCCGAAAGGCTCCGTGTAAACATAGAGCTGGGAAATGACACGCAGACTGGGATGATTTATTTCTGCTCAGAAGGCAGATACAACGCAAGGAGGCAATGCAACCTTTTCACTAATAGTACTGTTTACAATGTTGCTAGTTTTATATTTTGATCCAAGTTTCAAATACTGATCTGTTAAAAGCTATTTATGGTATGCTTTTTGAAATGACGATGAGTCAGACAACTACATTGTTCACAGCTATGTGAAGTTAGATGATTTAGAAAATATGCAAGGAAAATAAACCAAAACAAGATTCAAATTAATATTGAAGGGTTTGCATGTACTCTGCATTAAAAAACAACACTCAAATGCATGTGTGATTCACTGAGAATTAGATGAATTTCTATATATCTGCTCCTATAGAACAATGACATTAGCATCAAAAGGCACAAAATGATTTAAATTTCAACCTTTATTGGATACACTGTACCTTGTAAATATCAGAAGTTTTGTTTTTGTACCTAATTTGGGTAAAATATGGCCATTAATACAGAATGTAATAAACATAGTACACAAGTGTATTGATGTTCTGATATTTTTGACAGGGAGTATATGTTTGTATTTTTTTTTATATAAGAACCAATATTAGGTATGTGCACATGAATGAATTATGAAGGTGCAAAATGCATTTGTTTGTTACCAGTATCAAAGAAAATTGCATTTGAGTTTTCATCAGAAATTTAATTTTGTGCTTTATTTATGAAGATTCATTAATTAGGTGATGTGGGCCATTGAAGCTGAGCATAGTTAAAAATCACGTACAAGGTCGAATTTCTAATTTCATCAGAAACGTTACCATTGATCAGGTTCCAACATCAAAATACAAGAAAAATGTTTAAAAACCAATTTAAAAATTCTCTCTCCATTCAAGTTTTACTCAGTGTAAAAACTTTAAACTTGATTTTCTGTAAACTATAGTTTTTTGAATCAGTCCCAATGCCTTTTACAAATTTGGATGTAACTTGGCAACTGAAAATCAAATAAACCAAAAGCAAGGTGTAATTTTAAAGCTTACAATCTCAACTTTCAGATGAAACCAAAAAATTGATTTTGATTTTGGGACCCTTAAGGTACCAAACAATATGGCGGGTTACTTTTATGAAGATTCTTGATGAATCCTTTTTGAAATGTTTAAATGCTGATTTATTGCAATATTTTTCAAGCCATAAGGTTAAAACTGTGGTAGAACCATATTAATTTTTTTATGTTTCTGAAATCTCTTCATCTTTTAGTTAATATTATTGTGCATAATTAATGATGGAAGACATATCCGTAAAATTGCCTCATAGAAATAGCTGAAGTTTTTGGTAAAATAAAATCGTACAGCTTGTTCTCTTTATTTATGATTTACCTGACATTTTTGTGTCTCTTGACATATAAACTGTGAAAGTGCTTGGTACTATTGCGTTGTGATCCCGCAAGCCTATTGGCCGGGTCTTGGGTCACTCTGTTCATCATTTCTGTTTTCATCTCGGCTGCTAAATGAGCTGGCAACACTGACAGCAGTAATCTTTCCTGGCAAATGAAAAGAAAAAACCAACACATTTTTGGGTCACTAAATATAGGATAGTAGATTTCTAAAGATAAATACTCTTTCCTAAAAGGAAAAATATGCCTTTAAAATATTCTGTTTGAAACAGCAGTATATTAATTTTAAAAATATAAAAAGGGAAATTAATTAACATCTGCCAAGATATATCTAAAACTGTTCATATCTGTATATCACTAGGAAGAGTGACCATGGCATAACTATCATGAAAAATTACTGGTATGGACGAGTCAATTTTTTGAGTAGTGCAGGTATAATCTAGATTAAACATATGGAATGCATTATTTGGAGTGAAAAAGGTACTGAAAACATTATACCCCAAACTTTTCTTGAAACATGTAGAGATATTGCATCATTACTGTTAGCAGAAACATTGACAACATGCAAAATTACAGAGATAAATTCATCCCCATCTTCGAAGAATCCACACCAACCCACACGCTGGTTGTATCTGGTTGAGTGTGGCATGGGCTCCAGGCAGATTTTTTACCAATACACAACTGGTAAGGGGGCACTACACTAAAAGTATGCCACTAAAATGTGCAACCCCCAACATAGTCTTCTAGCAAACAGTGAATGTTGCCATTTTTGATTCATAAATCATAAAATAAGCTTGTTATATTGCCTTTGGTGGTATAATTGTAAACATCTGACACTTACGAAGATATAAACCTACAAAAGTCAGCAAAAATTTCATCACGGCAAATTAATCTATTGAAACGTGATTCAAAACACCGGATTCTTGGCTAGTTATGCAAAAATTTGGGTATTCCAAATAAAAATGTCAAATTTGTATAATTACAAAGTTTACATGTTAGTACCACCTCCAAGAAAGATATGTTGTTGATGACAAAATTAGCTTTATAATGATACCACTTACAATACCGAAGTATTGCAGTAACAAAGATAAAGATAATTTTGTAAGCCAAAAATAACTTGTGCTTCAATGGGGATAATCAATTGTCGTAAGTACCCGTCAAGAAGTTGAGTGGCGCCCCCTGCTTACCTGTTGCTCCTGTTCATGTTCTAATTTAATTCTTGATTCTATACAACTCCTAGTATCTAGAAATGTCCTACGCTGAGCTATATCTAGTAGATGCGAGTGATAATACCCAACAAAATTCACACAACCAAACAGTACTATATTGGCAAATATCTGAAACGAGAAAATACATTAAGATCCCTGGAGAAAATTGAGTACAATTCTAGTACAAGATTGGAATGTGCACATTTGGAACATCATTCGAGTACACTGTAAGTACATTTAGAGTACAAATTGTTTGTATATTTAAACAAACAATTTGTACTAGAATTATTTTTAAACAAACAATTTGTACTAGAATTGTACTTAAAGTGTACTCAAATGATGTTCCAAATGTGCACATTCCGATCTTGTAAATGTGCACATTCCGATCTTGTACTAGAATTGTACTCGATTTGTACTAGAATTGTACTCGATTTCAACCAGGGATATCATTACTTCATCCAAAAGAAGATATCAGGATCTTCCCATCATGCCTTGCTTGCAATGGGATATTTTGTACAGGTTGTCATGAACAGCTTTAGTGAAAAAACATATCTGAAATGCAAAATTGGGATGAAATCTGCTCATTGTGCTATGTTCCATCACTAAAGCTGTTCATGACAATCTGTACAAAATACCCTTTGAAAGCAAGGTATGATGGGAAGGTCCTAATATCTTCCTTCACTTCACCCATAATACATATATATAGTTTAAGTTGTGACATACGTAACTCAAATCATTTCACCTAAACCAACATCAAAATGAGATCACTTCATACCATATTCATTCCTGAATTCTTGTATTATGCCATTAATATTTTACCTATTAGATCAGAATAATTTGCAAAATTCAAAGTGTGATTAATTATTCTGTAGGGAGCCATTACCTCTGAATTTGTAACATTACACCAGATAAGTTAAGCATAATTTGGCTAATGTTTAAAGTCATCGCAGAAAGAAATTAGTGTCATTTGAGAAAAGACAAACATCAATTAGCTATTCCATAATTGAAACATTAATCATCCGCAGCAAATCCATTCTGACAAATGAGCTTATTAAACAGCATAGAGGAGCTTGGCACTTAAAGTGTGCTGAGTCACATTGGAATCATATCTAGAAAATTGATAAAACTGCTCTGTTCTCGACAAGAATCAAATTCTGTCTCCAACTTGTGCTACACGACCATATCTCTATAGCTTGAAATAGGTTCATCAGGATTCTGTTCTGTAACCAATCCATCATACCAGTTTTGAGTGAACAAGGTTCCTGAGAGGAACTGATATATAAGTGTGAGTAAATTTTATTTACTTGGATTTGTATATCAGCAAACCTAATTTAGTGACCATATCTCCATGTTACATCAATTAGAGATTAATAACTCCATTATTCAATAATCACTTCATTTACAATGAAGTGTGTAGAAAAATATTACCATAACTGAAAACTTTGGGTCAAATCATTTTGAAGGTATCAATATCTACCAAATACAAACCCAGTCAGACAAATATTCAAAAAGGATAATAGGGGGCATCCTGTTTTTAGGATCTTACAGTATACTTTAAAGAGAGATCTTGGTCTCATATGAGGGATTCCGGTACCTACAGTTTGATTTGATTTTTTGCTGGTAAAATTGTATTTTGTACTCAATGTCAATGATTTTGGAGATATGGTACAGTAACACAAGCTGCAGACAGAATTTAATTATTGTTTATTTACTTTGTGCTCTATCCGATGCCTTTGTTGAATTTTGTACACTCATTTGCTGTAACAAGTATGAAACTTAAGGTGGCTTAGCACAGATAGAATTCCTCTATTTATTTTTCTATTTTTTTGATATATGGTGTTTTCATATGTGCTTATCACATTTCTGAAATAAAAAATGGGGGTCATCAGCTTAGTTTTTGAGAAAAATCCATTTCAAAAACACTATGTTTAACCTCTTTTTACCATTGACTTCTATGGTAAAATCAAAATAAATCGGACAAAAACACTTATAATTAAAAAACGGCTCTATTTTTTTTCTCTCTTTTTCACATATGTTTTGGTCCTTATATAGTTCTTTAAAAAAACGTAATAAAAAAATATGGTCAGCGACTTACTTTTTGAGATATTAAGCAAAATTAAGCAAAAAATTTGCATTTTTTAAAGAAATGAGTAACACCTTAAGCACTGTGCGCTTTGAGCCCTGCGTCATCAGGAGTAACGCGCATGGTCTTATGTGGGAATATAAAAATGATGCACGTGTAAGATCGCGTTATATTAAAGCACAAGATACAGTACGGCAGAAAGTACGCTAAAAGCCCGGGATAAATACTTTGAAATTGTGTCCAACACCGCTGATATCAGCTCACTCGTGTCCAACAATGCATCTGTGCTAGGCCACCTTAATATGGATGGGACTAATAACAAATTTTCCCCTTAGTTACTGTTTTTGTTCTGATAGACGATTATTCCACAGATGAAATTTACAAGCCCTTTGTATTCATGACTAATCTGAGTAAATTTATCTGATTCCGACAACAATTGATCTTATTAGGCTGCAATCATACACATAGAAGTATGCAGTATTTGCTATACACTTGCGAGGAAGGTACTTATATCTGAAATTGATGGGTAAATATTCCCGGCACTAAAAATATGTGACCCATCATATCGAAAGGTACCTTTAGGGTCCAAATTCAAAATTGATTTTTGGTCTCATCTGAAAGTCGAGATTTTAAGCTATAAAATGACACCTTACTTTTGGTTAATGGATGTTTGGTTGCAAAGTTACATCCAAATTGACAAAAGGCATCGGACTGATTCAGAAAAGTATAGTTCTGAGAAAATCAAGTTTAAAGTTTTTGTACTAAGTCAACCTTAAATGGAGAGAGGATTTTTAGCTTGGTTTTTAACACATTTTTTTTTTAATGTTTAGGATGTTGGAACCTGATTAAAATGATACACTTCAAAATACACTTCAAAAGTAACATTTCTGATGAAATTAGAAATTCGACCTTGGACATGATTTTTGACTATGCTCAGCTTCAATGGCCCGTATCTCGTAATTGTGACCCATCATATCGAAAGGTACCTTAAGGCATCAGGCTAATTCGGAAAACTATAGTTCTGAGAAAATCGAGTTTAAAGTTTTTGTACTTAGTAAATCTTGAATGGAGATAGGATTTTTAGCTTGGTTTTTAGTACATTTTTCTTATGTTTTGGATGTTGGAACCTGATTAATATGATTAGCTTCAATGGCCCGTATCTCGTAATGTACTATGCCGGTATTAAGGTACCTTTCGATATGA
This sequence comes from Ophiothrix spiculata, assembly GCA_000969725.1. NCBI lineage: Eukaryota > Metazoa > Echinodermata > Ophiuroidea > Amphilepidida > Ophiotrichidae > Ophiothrix > Ophiothrix spiculata. The sequence continues at coordinate 92,296 of JXSR01S066612.1, read as the reverse complement.
CGATCCACAATTTACTATGCCGACCTTAAGGTACCTTTTGATATGACGGGTCACATATGAGTGCCTCCCCTGAGAGTGTATAGTGAATACCGTATACTGTAGGCCTATACTTCTACTGTAAACGCCAATATTTTCGTGCTCAGTAATTTTCGCGCACATCTAATTTTGTATGGAATTTCCTTTGTAACAAATACACCGGAATATTTGCAGTGCAATTATTGGCAAAACCAAATTTTGCGCGAAAAGTGCAAAAATAAATGTAGCGCGAAAAATACCACTTATACATTATGTGATCGCAGCCTTAAACAACGATAGCTTCTTTTAAAAATGAGAAAACAGCCACTTACCTGTAAAATTTTATCTGCAGTACTAGATCCTTGATCGGCTAATACTGCCATAACAACTACATGTGGAAGACAACTGAACAACCCAGCTATAAATGCCAATGGACGCGATAACGGCAGCATAGTATACACAGTCAACGTTACAAACATGACAAGCGCCACCTCGTTATGTGGCACGTAGACATTATGGAAGGCAACTAATAAATATAGCATCATGAGTATAGTGAACCAAACAAGTAGCGAGATGATACGATGGAATTTGTTGAATAAAATGTCCGAGTAGCCTATTCCTAGTAGTAATAGTAGTAGAAGTGTCATGGCGATAAGAATGCCTGTACGGGACCATCCTTCACTGCCACTCTGAAAGATAGAAATAAAGAATGAATGAATAAAAAATAGAATCCTTTGCAATTTGTTAGAAAACATAAAAATAAAAATAGAGCAAACAATCATCTTACAGTTAGGAATCCATTTTGAGGGATATGTTGAGATCAAAATTAAAATAAGATATTAATGTTAACCCTTTGTCCTATTTCAGAATAAGACACTTTTTCATGTACCCAATCTGTCAATTTATTTCTTATTAAGATTGGATTGAATTTATATCTGTAGAGTCTGCGCATAAGTATTTTGTGTCAAACATTATCTGAATCAATACCAAGAGGTGTAAACATGTGAGATTTTCTTACATTTCTTAGCCTGTAAAATAATACAAGACTTTTTGACATTCCCAAATTTGCCTCTCTTTTCAAGTACATTTTTGATCATATATCAATAACCAGAGGAGATGTTTCAAATATCAAAAAGTTTAAGGTCTCTGGAAATACCCTCTTTACATCAATATATATTGCAAAGCCATTTGAGATACTAACAAATTTTCACCTTAAGTACCTATACTCCATACATCTTAATGTGGCAAACAGCCAATTAACACACAGAAATTAATCCATATTTTCCGAATCATATCAATGCACCCAATCTTGCTGAATATTCAAAAGAACCTATGTTCAAGGTTTGCCCATATGGTAGCAACAAAATTAGCCACAAATAAAACCAAAATCATGAACAATTCATGTCCAAAAAAAAATAATATGCAGTGATTTAGTCTTAATCAATCCTAACTAACCATTACTAGTCTCTGACACAATACAAAACCACCAATTCACAATGTTGTAGAATACAAGGGATATGCTATGAACATGGTACCAGAATCTGATTGCTAGATGCACACTTGAAAGTAGAGTATCTGTCTCTACATGTATATATGTGACCCGTCATATCGAAAGGTACCTTAAGGTCGGCATAGTAAATTATGAGATACGGGCCATTGAAGCTGAGCATAGTCAAATATCACGTCCAAGGTCGAATTTCTAATTTCATCAGAAACGTTACCTATGAAGTGTATTCTATCATATTAATCAGGTTCAATCATCCAAAACACAAGACAAATGTTTTAAAAACCGAGATAAAACCCTTTTTTTCCATTCAAGTTTTACCAGTACAGAAACTTTAAACTTGATTTTCTCATAACTATAGTTTTCTGAATCAGCCCGATGCCTTTTACCAATTTGGATGTAACTTTGCAATCGAACACCCAATAACCAAAAGCAAGGTTTCACATATGATCAAGATTCATTTCAACAAAATCTACATAACAACTAACTCTTGTACTGTGCCTTTAACCAAAAAGTATGATTCTAAAGTAGTTCACTTTGTGTCACTTTCAATATCAAATACTAGTTTCCAAATCATTGAAACTAAAATCCAATATTTGAACAGGTATTTTTGAATAAAACTCCCCATATGTTGAATTTCCTCTCAACCTATCAACAATGCCAATATTGACACACATTTTACTGATGTTGTTACAATTGATCCCATTTTCAATCCAAATACACGACAGTACATCCAAATCCGTGGAGTATACTTGCCATATTTGCAATGTGATCTTACAAAATTGAAGATTGCTTGCAGGATTTGATTACAATTTCTTTACCTAAATTCTCTTTCAATAAAACTAATCCACACACAGATCCTGTGGTGATCTAGATTTTTCATTTGGTTTTATTATAAAGTATTTACAATGGTTTTGTACGACAAAACCAACCTATGGAGACGATTGTGGGCTACTTTTAAAGGGATATATTTACTTGAATGAAAACTTGACAACAGCAAAATCAGTCATGCTTGGGCATTGTCAAAATGTATATAAGTTTGCAACTTATAGGTATATTCGGCAATTATTTACAAATTTGACTTTGGTTGTTCTTGTAGATATATATTGGAGGGATTCTCCAGAGAAATGAGAGGAAAGTCACGCTTGATGATTTTGAGAAAACAGCAACTGAAGCAAAAATTGGGTAAAAAATTCAATTTGTCATTTCTTGATGGAAACCGTATAAATACATACTCTTCTAATCATATCTTCCAAAAGTTTGCAAAATCATCATACTTTATAACCAACATATTATCAAAGCAAATTAACAAGTTTTGGAACACTGGAAGGAAATACCAAATTGGTGAAAGCCATTTAAATTCAGAAAATCAGTAGTTGAATTGGACGAGTGGATAGGGTATGTAGGTTAGCTACGAGCCAGTGCCCATGGACTTTGAAGGCTGTCTCTCCCGCTGTCTCTACCCCTATGTCAGGGATTACCCCAAATCTGTTTCATCAAAAAGGATGTAAAATAAATAACTTAGATGCCCAGAGTCTTTTTGTTTTATGTTTTGGTGCAATCGGCAATAATCTGGAGGTAGTCACCACTGATTTTTGTCATATGTTGTACACAATAAAGGTCTCAAGGTAATAATTATAGCTATTCTATAAACATAAAAGCAATATTTTTTCGCAAATTTAAACACGTTTACACAAATGTAAACAAGTTTGCGGTTTTAAACCGTTAAGGAATTAACGTTCTCTGTAAAAATTGAATATACTTGCAGTATTCTTCAACTTTTGCGCCACAATTTGATTGAAAGGTTCAATATAAGCTCATCCCCTAATTTGCATACTGTAAAGTGACTAATCTTCGCTAGGGTTGTAATTTCTGTAATTTCGCTAGACTGCAAATTCGCCAAATTAAATCCTTCACTGAAATTGTATTTACCAAATTTGAAGCAAATGTAAAATGTTCTAAATTAGTGAAATTAAATCCCAGCAAAATAGCTGATAAATTGAAATTCTCTAATAGATATACTGAAACTTGGAAGAGAATTCAATTATTATTTTTTGAAAATTGTACTAAATTTGGTTTAATATAAAATCTGAATCTACAAGGGCAGGTTGCACACCACAAAATGTGCATACATGTACACTATTTTGTTGAATTATCTTTCTTTGTTGATAACTCAAAAACAAGTCATAATGCTGTGATGTCATTTTTTAAGTATTGAGATGAGGGTTGTAATAATTTGTGCAAAGTTTCAGTTCTCTAACAGCTAACAGGTTCAAATGTTATAATATGATAATTGAATTGAAATCACTAAGATCTGCAAAAAGTAAAGCTGCACTAAACATATATAAGATATAAATATATAAATTCCAATGCAATAAACTTGTTCATTTTAAAATTCCCTATCTACAACTGGCAATTCCGATCCTCCCCATCCAACCCTGCAAGTCTGCAATCCAACTACCAGTCGGTCATCAACCCTTCAGTACTCTCTCGTGTCTCAGCCATTTTTTTATCTTATACAACATTCATACTGACATGGCATCAGAAATGAGTGGTTAAACATTTGCAGTATAACAATAGCTGCTTTCTGTACATCTACTTCCAAACAATCCTTGCTCAGCTGGTTCTTTAACTCCTGGGTAGCGCTTCTACTGAAGTTACTTCAAAACATTATGCAATGCCAAATGTTTGATGGTTTACATCACCAAGCCCCCATTACTGTATAGAAAATGCATTGGAATTAATGCAACAACAAAGAATTGTGACATCAAATATTTGGTAGCTTGTTTAAGACTACAGTTAAGCCTTTAGTGCACAATGATTAAATATGAATGAAAATAGTGTGTTTCTATCACCAGGATTATAGACTTATGAAAGCCAGAGAAGCAAATCAATGCAATAGAACCATACTTTCTCTGCTATTTTACGAATAACTTTATGTGGAGGAATTTCTTTTTCAGAAAGGTAATAGTAATTTTCCTGGAATGTGAAAAAGGAGTAAACGGTATAATTTTGCAGATTTTGGAGAAAGAGCAAATATTTGAATATTTGTTTACCATAATTACACAATTAAAGCAATACTAAAAGATTTTGATAAGAAATGGTTTTGAGTAAAAACAGCCTAAAATGAAGGAATATTGCTATCTAAAGGCATTTTCAAGTTCATTTTGTCAAAAACTTGTTTTGCTCAGAAAAATTGATCAAAAGCTAATGTGTGCTTTTCTATACTAATACTTGTGGAATTAAATTCGGGATCCCGAATTTAATACATAAAATGACCATAACAAAATAAGTAAACATATTTAAACCAAATTGTTTGGATGGCATTAATATCTATCAAAAACAAATCCAATAAGCCACAAAAGCAAAAGTCATGGATGACAGGGGGTGCTTCCTTTTAACACTTTATAGTATTGCTTTAACCGGTTTTTGACAATTGAGGACCCTAGAACTAAAAGTCACAAAATCTTGAAAATTGAGTTGTGTCAATTTCCAACTACAGAATTCTCATTTCTACATTCTGTACAAGTTTTGTAGTAATTTGATGATGAGAGCATGTGTAAGAGTCACTGCGAGATGAAGCAATACCATTCAAGACAACACAAATGATATGATGTTTGTGCCATTTTCTCAATTTGTACTTAATGTGACTTAACCCCTTCTGTTTCTAGGGTCCTCAATTGAAAAAAAAAATGGCAGATAGAATTCCAAATTTCATCACTAGATTTTTAGAATAGGTCCCATTCAACAAGAAAATGCTCAAAAATGTTATCCGATGTTCATAGATTGCTCTAAAAATGATTTAAAGTTTAAGACTAAATGAATTCTATAGTATAGGAATTCCTTAATACAGTAAATGAATTCATTACCTTGAATGAATTATGACCTTTCCCGAACTGAACTGTAATTTATTAGACAACATGTGAAAATGGTATGTTCTTATAACAGTAAAGTGGCAAAATTTGACTTAAGCAGACTGTAGTGTACCCGGGTAGTATGTAGTCCTATCTCTATGTTTCAGAAGAAGCAAATAGCAGCTATCGACACGATCAACTTTTAAACTGAATGTATCAAGCTCCATTGTGTATCTATATCATAAGTAAACATAAAATTAGATACATCCTATACCATTAATTTGTCAAAATAAATTCATAACTCAAAATCAATATCAAAGCAAAGGAAATATACCGGAGGCAAATTACAGCATATACATTAGCTGTGTCACGAGTATATACGCACTGATGGGAAATATGATCAATTGATGTTGCAACTTCCTTGTAGTTACTGTCACTAAGGATTTTTATCAATAATTGATATTTTTATTAAAGCAATACTGTAAGATTATGATCAGAAATGGTTTATAGTAAAAACAGCATAAAATGGAATGTGACTATCTAAACGCATTTCCAAGTGTATTTTGTCAAAACAAATTATTTTGCCACCGAAAAATGGACAAAAAGCACACGCATGCTTTCTTATACTAATACATGTGAAATGATCCCCGAATTTAATTCAACAAATGGCCATAACAGGAAAAGTAAACATATTTAAGCCAAATCGTTTGGTGTGTCATGTGTATATACGCACTGTTGGGAAATTTGATCAATTGATGTTGCAACTTCCTTGAAGTTACTGTCACTAAGGATTTGTATCAATATTTGATATTTTTATTAAATGTGCTAGCCCAGATTCCACTTAGAATTAAAAACTTATGGAAATGGTCTAAATAAAGCTTGAAAGTGTAGCAAAATATAAAAAAGTACAAAACTTTACACAGAAATGGCCCAAATTGAGAGAGAATTAATTTGCAATATCATTCTGTGATGGTCGTGTGACAATCCTGTGTCTTCTAAATCCTAAAAGATCAAACAAAGCTCCTGGGATACTTTAAAACATATTAAAAGAGAAACAATTTCATCAAAATTTATTTGTTTACCCATCATAGGTATAGAAGCAAGATCTTTTTAAGATTTGAAACTAGAAACACTGTTTTCACACCATTCTTTGCCGGCGTTGGCAAAAATTTAACTTGGTAAAGAATTGCAATTTTCTCCAATATTCCTCAAAATCATGGAAAACTATTGACAGGTTATATTACTATAAACATGTTCTACTGATTAATGTAAAAAAATATGTAGGTATTAGTGGGAAGAATCTAGACCAGTCCCTTTAAGTAATGTATTTGTTTTACAATCCTCCAGGCAAAGCTTATGTAATGTAACATATATTTTGTGTTACATTAGATTTAAAGAAACTATTATTGAAATAATTAAATTTCCTACAAGTCATTATTTTGAACGCAGCAAATGCTGAGTAAACAGGTTTATGACATGACCTTGTATAGTACGTAAGACTTTCTTTTCAAGCAATCACCACGTCAAACAACTAATCAAGACACGCACCATGCACTTTTTTTATCTATGCATAATCGCTTTCATCATACACCCACAAAAAGCTTCCCATTCAGTCAACATACTTCATGAACCAAAAACCGTTAGAGACTGTCAAAAGCCACACCTACCTGGGGGTAGAGTTAACAACAGCACCACTTCAAAGGCAAATAAAGTCCTTGGCCTCCTCCGTAGAAATCTATACAGCTGCTCCGCAGCAGTCAAAGAGACTGCTTTTAAAACACTTGTTAGACCCAAACTTGAATACTGCGCCACCATATGGGATCCTCATCATCAAAACCACAAAGACAAACTAGAAGCGGTTCAGCGTCGTGCAGCCAGATTCGTTTGCAAGGACTTCCGCCGAAAATCCAGTGTGTCTTCAATGATATCGAAATTAGGCTGGAAGTCGCTGGAGGAACGCAGAGCTGCTTCCAGACTCACTCTACTTTACAAGTCCGTCAACCACATAGTCGCCATAAATACAGACCATCTCCAAACTAAACCAGAAAGGGGAATATCCACGCGCAAATCAGCTTCAATCTCATTTAATCACCCCACGTCAAAGAAAGACTGTCTTAAATTCTCCTTTCTACCAAGAACCACTGCGGAGTGGAATCTACTGCCAGCCAACACCAGGGAATCCACATCTGTTGAAGCCTTCAAATCCAAACTCAGTAATATGCAGATGTCATCTTTCTTAAGGGGGGCTCACCATTAACCACGTCAGCTAGCCGCGCCTGCAACTATTAATATCCCGCAGCGGAGATTGTTGCAGTATTGGACAGATGCAGATGCAGATACACATCCTACAGATTTGATTTGTAGGAACTTTAATGATTTCAATAATAGGAAACTATTTTTAAGTTGATCGTGTATGGAGACATTAACAGCAGAACACAACCAATTTGAGGGCTGCCACAATCACAGATCATCTCAAGTTTTAAAACATATTAGGCCAGCTTTAAGGAGGTAAAGGAGCACCCTATATGAGAAATTCTCAAACCTACTTCCGCAAATCTTTTCAACATACTTTACAATTAGTTATTCAAACATGCCACAGAGTTGTTCATCGCTAATCAACAACGATACATCCATGCGTCTGCGTATTTTTTATCGCGCGAGGGTGGCTTTAGCCACCCGAGTGTGATAAAAATACGCCGACGCATCGGATGCAGAGTTGTTGATTAGCGATGAACAACTCTGTAGCATGTTTGAATACCTTTCAACAACGAAAATCTTCCTGAATACGTATAATTAAATTCTAAATGTTTTCAATTTAACAGATACTCATCTCAATAAAAATACTTTGAAGAATCTGAAACAAAATTCTAGTTTTTAAATGATTGTTGCTTTGTCGTTTTCTACTGTTAATTCCCAAGCGACTGTCTTTGCACGTACTCAAGTTCCCAACGCGCGATGAACAGTGCGCCGATTTATGTGCACTGCATAACGCACCTCCGTGTACGCTGTGCCGTGCGTGACGCGCTTATTTGAATATCAACTGTGGATTCATCACAAATCAACAACGGTACGCTCCTGTATAAGGAGATACAGTGAGTTGTTGAAAGCATGATCAAACACACAGTTATATATTCACCCAGGATTATAGCATTTACTAATTAACAAAGAAAAAAATTCAAATCGCACTATTAGAAATTATGTGCAAACCTTTTGGAACTCTTTGGACGAAAATTTAAAACATTCAAAAAATCTATTGATATCAGAATTACTGTACAAATATGAGTAGTTTTCTTTGAGCATATCTTGTGTGGTTTGTGTGTTCGTTCATGTTGTATTTCTTGCAATTGTTTTGTTGTTGTTGTTGTGTAACCTTTTGTTTTCAACAAATGTGGCTTCGCCCATAGACTACAACGTAAATGTCAGATATGTTGATGAGCATAAATATAATTCTTTTTTGGAAAGTCTGTCCACCAGTAAAACACGTGTTGCCTTAGTGGAACATTTCAGATTATGTATGTAAAATAAAATAAAGCAAGCAAAATCAAAATTGTGTTTTTAAACTTTCAGCTTTGGCCTGGGACAGCAGTACAGATACACATGGAATGGCCAGGGTTCAAAGGATTAAAACAAATTGATATGCCAAATTTCAAAACCATGAAACAGGTCAAAAATTTCTCCAGTCAAATGTCTTGGAAAAAAAAAGTCAAATGTCAAAAGTCTTGTGGCATAGGTTACTTATATCTATTTATTTATTTACAACTTAAGTTGATACCATCAGTAGATAGCAGTTGTTAATCTATCTGTTACAAAACATTCTTAGTCACTGAGTGTGATTTTACTTCCTAATAAGGTACTATTTTGGCCATCCATTATGAGACGATAGATGATAGTGCATTCAGCGTGAAACGCAGTGGAGCCGCGCGTTCAAAATTACAGCGCGATGCAGGTATACGCACACATCTGGCGCGAACAGCTTTACTGGGTTTGGAATATTTCATGTTTGAATAGGGGTGTACATTTTTCCAATGATAATGTTTATAGTTTGACAATAATTTACATCATTTTTGGTTTATAAATGACTCAAATTTGTGACTAAGAATG
>JXSR01S066612.1:55167-66691 GCA_000969725.1 Ophiothrix spiculata | reverse complement strand
TTTGTAAATGATCTACAATAAAGCAAAGGCACTTAAATTACATTATTCATCGTAAATCTAAATTAACAGAACTCATATTATGATGTCAATTAGAACTCATTACTCTAGATTTATTACAAGCTACTTTTGCAAACAAGTCATATTAACACAATTGCAATCAGGTGTTTGAGGGGGGCTACTTTAGTTGGATTGGGGTTGGGATTAAACTCTACAATTTTCATTCAAAGTTGTGCTTATAAGAGTACCATCTTCAAATAAAGAGGGTTCCTTGTCTATACTAAATGGCCAAAATCTGAGTTGAATTTATAAAAAACAGTTTTCAATGACTTTTATTATTTTATTTCCATTTTATTTACAACTGAAGTTGGAAAAAAAAATGAAAACAGACCTAGTATTGAAGTATTCAAAGAAAAGGTAGGAATATACATGATAGCAGATGGCCTGGTTTTGTTTGTCATGTTTATTGTGTATCCCATAGTCACATGCATGCCCCTGGGTCTACAGCTAGAAAATGAGACAATAAGCATGATAAGGTCTCAGGATCTAAGTTGAGTAAGTTACTATACTACAGGCACATTGGAAAGCTGGAAATATTACCAAGTTCGCTGCGAAAATATGAATTTTTACATTGAACTATATCTATATAGGATTACTTTGAAAATGAAGTAATACTGCATTTAAACAGTATTTTTGTCCTTATATTTCAAGATTCAGTGGTGTTGGGTTGAGATTAGAAATACTATATTGTTATAGTGATTTTTTTTATCCCTGTCACTTCATTAAAAGTTTTAGGGGTGTGTCGATGATTCCATTCATTCTGAGAGGTTGTATGCATTATCTAGTCAAATCAATATAGAAATTTGATTTAACGATGACAGGTGTATGGCCATAATAAAATAAAATCCGCTTTCTCACGAAAAAAAAAATATATGAAAAATCAAAGCTGGCGAATAATTCCTAATGATATGAATGACAGCATATATTAACATTGATGGAGATTTAGTAATAGGAAGCAGGCATTTGAAACATCTAAGTCTATAACGTTAAAATATACTAATCAACAACAACAAAAAAGCTCATACACATATGCTGCCATTTATTTTAGTTTTGGTAATTCATAACAAACGACAATATAAATGTGACCTAAATAATCGAACCATTAGGCCTTTTAAATCAAACAAAGAGGCCGATATGGTGGCCTCCAAAATGAACCCGAATTGATAGCATGACATTAAACCTTTGGACAATACTTTTCATCGAACCTGACTGTAAACCTTCTGTATTCTATAGAAAATTACTCATTTAATGAGGGTTAGACATTGTATTATATTGAACAAAGTTGAGCATTATACAGCTTTTTAGTTTTGCTCTGAACACATCCCCTCCAAATGTGATCTTACCATCAACAATATGCGCTTGGTGTCACGAATAAAAAAATCGACTATAGTCATGATGGCTCTAGTATATTTATGAATGTTGTCAATCATCCAGGTAGAGTAAATATTGAGATAATTTTGCAATCGATTCACTGGACTTACTTTATTTTTTATCCCGGATGCATCCTCTGGCCGACTGGTTGTTCGACGGCAAAAAAGGTTGTTGACCCGTTTCCATTGATGGCTCTAGTACTTTGTGAAATGTTTACAAGATGTTTTACATTTAGAATGAAATTCTATGATCTGTAATTTGTGGGGATTTTTTGAAATACAACAATTTTGAAGAAACGTTTCCATTTTAAAATATGTTTTAATGTTAATTATACCACACAAAGATATTTCATTGCTGATCCTCCATGTTTGTTAAACAGTGTTTGACCAAATGCATAAAAGTTTGGGGGTCCACTCTCCAGTCTAACGACTCGTTACTCCAAAGGCTCACTAGACCAAACACGCTATTCAATAGAGAAAAATATTACCTTGAAAAAGGCTTGCTAGTCAAAACAACAAAAAGAAGAAGCTTGCTGGTCCAAATATTTGCTAGTTCAAATATAAACACAGGCTGGCCAGTCCGCCATCCAGTCCAAATTTTTAAAAAGGTTCACTAGTCCAAATTTTAAAAACAACTCGCTAGTCAAAGTTTTGAAAAAGGAAACTGAAATACGTAACTTACGTACAGAGCTTTTAAATGGAAAAAGTGAGCTTTTTTTACATTTCGGACTAGCGAGCCTACTTTAAAATTGGGGCTAGTGAGCCTTTTTTAAAATTCCAACTAAAGACACTTTTTTAAAAAACAGACTAGGAACTGTTCAAAATTCGGATTAATGAGCTCTTATTAAAATTTGGTCTGGTGAGCTTTTTTCAAAATTTAAACTTGAGAACCCAAATTACAATCAGACTAGCAAGCTGTTGGACAAGCAAGCCTTCAGACAGACAAGCTGTCCCCGAAGTTTTTTGTATGCATGAGATGCTATACAGGGTGTATAAAAAAGAAGTTTACATTGTAAACTGTTTATAAATTTGTCTTTATTTCAAAAAAATGTTTTGAATTATAAGTAAAATAGACTATTGTCTTTCCATAACAGAAAAAATAACAGATGAGTGACAACCAATTCAAAAAATGTGGTCTATTTTACTTATAAATAAAAACAAATTTACAATAATGTATTATACTTTTTGCTGTGAACTTCTTTTTGATACACCCTTTCAATCTGGTGTTATTTCTTCAATCATTTTCATGCGAATTAAAGGCTTGCTGTAATTATGGTAGCTCTTTATATCTTTATGACTGGGAGTACAATCATCATCCCAAACGACTTGTGAATTTTTTCCAGCACATAGCATGTTACCTTCTATTGACATTACACTCAATGTTTGGCAGGTTTTCATCTACAGATTTCATTTCATTTTATTTAGTAGTTTGATGTTTTGACTTCCATAGGAAGACTGATCTGCAGGTAATGATTAAGAGTTAGTGCATTATAATTTGGTGACAGTGGTGGGTCCTAGGGTTTCTTAATGTCTAGATGGACATTGAATTGAGTGAACAAAAATATGGGGAATAGTGATTCATATACAAAGATAAGTCTAGTTCTGACGTCCTTTTTGTTCAACACATTAGTGCACTAATCTATTAATCTGATTGTCTAGGAATCCAATTCCTGTCTGGGTTAGGGCCAAACCATAATCGGCCTCCAAACAAAATTTTCCTTACCAAACATGTGATGTCACCAACTATTTGCCATCAAATTTAAAGTATGAACGGGTAACAAACAAGGTATATGGCAATTCAATAACATGTGCAATATAGCGCAAAATTTTATTTGGTCTCAATTCGGTGTTGAAGTTATTTTGTTTGGAGTCAATCGTCATTTTGACATCATGACAAAATGTTTGGTAGCGAAAATTTTGTTTGGAGGCCGAGTATGGTTTCGGCCTTAATGTGCTGCAGAAGTACTACATCATTTCTTGCATAATTGGCCCAACACTTGCAATCTTGTTCCAAGCAAATGCTCAGGTCAATAATGGTTCCACTAATCACGCGTATGAATAAAATAAAGGCAAAATCACACACAATGAAGAAGAAAAGGAAGAAATCAAGCCATCTTTTCACTCGCTTTTTAATCACAAACAGCACCAGATACTGGCAGGGATGACCTTCTAGTCTGTTAAAAGACATATCCAAAGCATATTGGTGTAAATATGCTAACTTTTGCTTCATTTGGATTCAAGAGTATAAACAGTAAAAATTGTCTCCCATAGACTTATTGTGTGGTAAAACTGCCCACCCTATTTGTTTGGAACCAGTGGTTCGAAGCATCCATCACAACAAGTGATTTGCATAAACTTTGATGTGTCACTAACGCATTGCATTGTGCATTTAAATGGTGTAGTATATCTTGATAATTACTGTTAGGGTCAAAACATAGTCGGCCTTCAAACAAATTTTTTGCTACCAAAAATTTGGCCAACTATGTTTTGACCCTTAAAGTAAGTGGGATATTGGTGACTTTATCAAATTATCTTGGAGAGCATCCCAGATCACCTAAAAAGGTTGTTCACCCATGACTTCCTCAACTTCAATTTAACAGACCTCTTTCTGTCAATCCCAAATCACAATACTCGTATTCATCCATACTTTCCCCATTTTAAGTTGCAAAGAACAAAAAATAAAATAAAAATGGGATAATAAAGTCGATCAAATATTCGTCAAATCTCTTGATGAGTACCGTGGTCAAATATGATGAATTAAATATGTGAAATGCGCCCCGAGATTTGTTGTTTGCTGCACACATTTATTGGATTTGACAGGGAATGTTGTTGACATTTCACTCCATGTTTGACATGTTTTTCACATGTTATATTAACAACATTAAAGGCAGGTAACCAAATTTGACAACACATTTTTGTAATCAAAGGTGCAATTCATGATTCTGATGCGATAAAACATAAATGTATACTGAAAATAGCACTTGATACTGATCATTCGTTTCAAACTTACAAAATTTTCAGCATTTTAAAAAACACTATAGGCTACTGTGTTGTAATTACTGCCGGGCCCGACATTGTCATCGGAAAATACTGAAAATGACACATTTTCTTACTTTTCTCAAAAATGCAAGCATATTTGAGAGATTGGTTTGGGGATTTTAATATACACCAGTCAAGAATTTCTATAAGCTAAAAAACTCACTTTTGATAGACGTGATCTTGAGAATGAAAAGTGGAACATGAATGGCCCCTTCAAGATGAAGGACCATCACCTATATATTGGCTCATTCCAGTGAAAACTAAACCCTTTTTTGATTTCAAGCAAAAAATCAGCTTTTTTATTCGATCATATGAGCAGTTTTTTCAGTCATACGTTTGTTACTCGGTATGTGAAAAGTATTTTCTGATCAGAAATTTTGAATTTTATCTACCCGTGCATTAATGAGCACATGTTTTCATTAAAAAATGTCACAAACTTTACCAAAAAGTTACACCAAAATGTCACAAACGTTACCAGACGTTACCAAACAAAACATTGCATTTAAAGAAATTCTGACAATAGAATTTCCTACAACTTTTATGAACTATTTGTAAATATGTTACCCATCATCTGTGAAAAGCGCAATAAAAAATTCGCTCACATGTCAGAGACATTTTACTTTGAAGTCATTTGGAGCAAAAAACCATTTCCGTGCGAGGTCACAAACGTTACCGAACGTTATATGGACTTTATTCAGTATTTTGGAAATTATTTTAATCTTAAAACACCTGCATGTCTTGATCCCGCCAGTGAGCACCATTATCAACAACAAACTCGTTGATATAATGTTTATGCTAGGTTCTGTGACCATTTAAAAGTGAAATTTTCCAATTTTTTGGTCACAAACGTTAGTTTGGAATCACCCTATTGCGTTTCTTAAGTTTGATTTGTATAGCTTGGGCCAATTCAATGTTAGAGGAAAAAAGTGTCTAAGCTGATCCAAAGAAAACTATGAGATATTTCATGCCAGCCTGTGGTGGCTACCAAATTTGTCAGCATTATAGTAAAACATGATTACTGACGGCAAATTTAATTTACAATCCGCCGCATTACGTCACTTACTGTTACTACCTATTCATCATACTATTGTCACATGAGCAGAAGGAAACATCAACGCCGGAAAACCACCATGACATCGGTTTTACCGGTGAATCCTTGCAATGCCCAATTGGGTTACCGGTCGAACGTTGGTGGTTATGGGACCATAACTGAAGACATCATATACAAGCCGCAAGGTTTTAACTCAGAATTAAATTCTTGCGGCAAGCTTCCAGCATCTCTATGGCTCACAGACACCGCCTGGTCCAAGCTCCCACTTTTAACTTCAGAGGACAGGAATCTATATTATGAGGTATATAACACCTCAATAAAAGGTGTCTAGAAGCATCACTTGTAACTAGGCAATCAAGAAAAGATCCCCTCAAGATTATCTGTTTGCTACAAGACAAAGATATAAAAGTCATATTTGAGATGGGTCAACAATCTGATTTGATCACCAGAGTTGACACAGCTAGCCAATTTGCATCAAATTTAGAAATGTGTAAATAGCAGGAAGATCACATTTACCAAAGTCTATTTACAAATTAATAGCAACTCTCCTGAGTGCCTATATCAAATAGTCAACACTCATCTGGGATCAGACATCAAGATTAAATGGCTGTTTTTGAGACACAGGTTTGATATGTTTTTGAAATGTTATATCCACTGCAACACTATCCATGTCTGTAAACATGCCTCACAATTTTTGATGGCAATTCGCATGTTTCTAATAGTCATCCAGCATATTGTTAACCATCAACTGTATTTTGTGCTCCATCAATTTGGTGGGTGATCCGTCAAAAGAACTGTTTCTATATGGGTCCATTTATAGTTGGCTCCCAAACAAAATTTTAGCTACCAAACATTTTTTGTGACGTCAAACTATGGGCGGCCATAGGTGTTGTTGGTTTTAGACACCTTTCTTGATTTCACATGTCGTGTTGGGTTACATATCAGGGTTGGGTTTAGACACCATTATGGGTTTTACACACCGTTTTGGGTATTTTAGACACCTTCTCCTTTGTAATAGACCCTTATCACTTTTGTAGACACCTTTCTCTTGTTGACATCTTTTTGATGCATATGGCCGCCCATAGTTTGATGTCATGGCAAAATGTTTGGAAGTAACAATTTTATTTAAAGGCCGACTATAAATTGACCTATTGCTATGAAAAGGTGCCAATGGCTTACTTGAAACAATGTTAAGTCATAAAAAGGTGGCTGATGGAAGAAGATGTATCACCATCAATCATTTTGTTTCTACTAAATCTTAATTCATATTTCTGTCACCGTCAACCAGATCATCCATCAACCATTCCTTAGTAGAAACACAGTGATAATACCACAAGGCCAGGGGTATGTTTTTGTTACCCTTTTTTCCATACAATATGGAAAGATCTCATTTCTATCCATATTGGGGGGAAAAAAATGGGGGTAATGATTTTATCAGTTGATAACAATGAATATCATTGATTTGAAATGAATAATATGCATATTTCGACCAAAAATTGTTTTCACAAACAAAATAAAGTACACCGAACAATATGGATTTGCCAATATAACCGTATAACTTGGTTTGAAGAAAAATTCGAGTGTACTACCTTAATGTGCACATCCCCAAAACACACTATACCGATCAAAAGTGGAACCCATGATTGTGGATTTTTTTTTCTGGAAAGCTTACTCATTAGAGCCACTAATCCCCTTATCACTTTATTGATATGTAACCTTGAATTTCA
Organism: Ophiothrix spiculata; assembly: GCA_000969725.1. NCBI lineage: Eukaryota > Metazoa > Echinodermata > Ophiuroidea > Amphilepidida > Ophiotrichidae > Ophiothrix > Ophiothrix spiculata. The sequence goes on along the minus strand of JXSR01S066612.1, from coordinate 59,447 downwards.
TTGGCTGAAAGGCCACGTATACAGCCTTGTGCATGTTCCAGGTCTAAAAATAACTATGCATATTTAAAGTGTTATTGCATAAAGCTGATTGCCAAATTCCTTTCAAAAATTGTGGAAATCACAGAACAAAATGGTCAAAAACTTTGAAAATGGGTTAGGGGCTCTTGAGCTGCATACCCTATCCAAACAAAAATGGAGTACCCTCTCCACCTCCATCCCGGGTCATATGGGAACTGTCTTTGCAAGATATTGCATACATTTTTGAAGACAAGTTTCAGATACAAGTTGATCCAACTGCCTTTGTGAGCATGAAATTAAGGTATCAGGACCTTCCCATCATGCCTTGCTTCCAATGGGATATTTTGCACAGGTTGTCATGAAAGCATTAGTGATGAAGCATGGAACAATTAGCAGACCTTATCCTAATTTTGCACTTGAGCGGTGCTCTGGCAAAATGAGCGGAAAGTCACGATTTTCAAGATTGAGTTTATGACATATTTTACCCCTCTATAATCTCAGCTTTCGAATGATATATAATATGTCACACTTTCTTTTTCTATTCTCCACTTAGATATCAAAATACAAGGCAGTCAACTGAATATATCTGGCAATAAAAATGTCCAGCAAATCAATCTTAAAGTTACTGATTACTATAGTGTATGATAAGAACAGAGATGCCACTCATTGGTGTTCAAAAAATCTGAAATACTTCGAAAGAATGTGAGAAACCAAAATTGCCTATACCTTTGTACACAAAACAACCAATACAAAAATCTAAATTTAGGCTTAAACTGAATGTGGCATCTCTGTAGGAAAATGTGATCAATTATATGTGATTAATTACACTTTCTGGTATTATTGACCTTCAAAACTTTAGGTATAGTTAAACACTTATGAATAAATGTGTTTCATAAAAAAAAAAAAGTGAAATTTGACTTTTTCACCATATTGTTACTTCAGGGGCCATTTATTCCAAATCAGCCCACATAAAGCTATTCATGACAACCTATACAAAAGTTGGAATGCTGAAAGTGTGACTATGTCTTTCTTTGTTTTTGCTAAAAACAAGATTATTTTGTGTACGACAATGTATGTATATACGACCGTATATTATTATAAAATAACATGTATGTAAATTGCAAGTGTTTTGAATAAATATTATTATTCTAAAAGTATAAATTGTCAAATACTTGTAACAAAGTCATCATCTGCATTTTGCTATTTTGCTGAAAAGGAAAATTATGCCAAAACCTCTTACTGTATTTATACATTAACAAGTAAATTCTTTAATTAATAAAAAGTGCCTTATCTAATCTTAGATTACTTTAATTAGATAAATCATAGGTAACATTGAAAATTGATAATTCAAATCAAACTTATTTGAAATAAAGACTAATGCTATCTTCAGTAGATAAAATTAAACACCAAATTAAAAACAATCATATAGTAATAACTTTATAACATTATCAAAAATTAAAGAAAAATTACTAAATAACCAAACTCCTACATTTTGCTTGACAAGGTGTTTTCAACATCTAAATCATGTAAGATTGACAAAAGTCATCACCTTGCTCAATTTATATTAAAATCCCACCTTAATCCATTGTAATAAATGATGTGAAGTTGCCATCATCTCATATCTTGGGTGTGTGTTAACATCTCTAGGAAGCCTCTGCATAATATTAGTCAAATATGCCGACTCATCAAGTACTTTTGAGATGAGGTCTCAAAGGACACACTGCTTGACACTTGTTGAATTCATGTGACAGGATGTCTCCCTTATGACATTGCACTTAAATAGGACGGGTTTTTGCCAGAAAACTTGTTGAAATCCCTGGATAAATCAACCATTCACTGCTCATCAGAAGGAAGACATCAACAGATATTGCTTATAATGAAATAGCATGTCTTGCTAATTTAAAAGGATCATATGTGTTATTATTCATCAAGAAACTAAAATAGTTTGTATCTGATAAATATTCACAAACATGTACAACTTACGTTAACTAGATCTTGCATGCATTATATTAAATTATATACTTTCTGAAATAATGCAAATAACTATCTTCAGCAGATGCTCATATATTTCACCACTAATGAAATACTACGTTTATCAGAATTCTACTATTTTCATATCACCCTGACATTTTAATTTGTTTTGACATTTTGGAAATGTTTCAGATGAATATATTTGTCTTGTTCGGTATATCATAAAGTATTACGAATTATTAATATACACAGCGACAAACTTGATCACAATTGTAGTGTCTATGTAAATAAAATGTAGAAAATCCATTACTGACCTTCCTGGACAAACATCTGCCCTTATTTTCCTAACTTCCTATTTTGCCCCTGTGTCAACAACCCACATCACTGGGAGGAGGCCTCAGGTTAACTTTGGTCAACATTGTTATCAAGTGCTATAGTGATCAGATCTCATAAGGCATGTTGTTTGATACTTGTTGAATTCATATGACAGGCATGGTGTTCCTGCACTCAAATACGACATGTTGTTGTCAGCAGAATTTAGTGAATTCCCAGGATAAATCAGCCATGTTAAGCATGACAGGAGATACAAAAGTTACTCATTTTTCCTATCAATTTAATCTGCATCCCTTCATACCATCATACCGATACATTTGTTTGATCAAGTCGCATCTTGCACCTTGCTGTGTTAATAACCTACATAATTTCCAACAATCTTGTTGTCAAGAGCTTGATGCCTCAGTCCCATTGTCTTGTCATATTGAAAACTTTACCATTCTGTAATTCTGAAAATGAGCAATAAAGATTTCACCACTGCAATGCTCATACAACACTGTGTGACCATTATTGACATCCCTCGAAGAAACTAAGTACAATTCTAGTACAAATTGTTTGTTAACAAATACAAACAATTTGTACTAGAAATGAAATTAAAGTGTACTCGAATGCCCGGCTTGAATGATGTTCCAAATGTGCACATTCCAATCTTGTACTAGAATTGTACTTGATTTTCTCCAGGGATTGTTATGCCTGCATGAGCACAACATATCTTTGTACTGAATTTTGAACCAGTTTAGTGATTTTTGACCTTACCCGTTGCAGACTGGTCAGATACAAGAGAGAGAACATTATTTGACCAAAAAATCCACCCTTAATCCCTCTTACCAGCGTACTTGAGTCTTAGATTTTTTGATTTGAACATTTTTGATTAATGTCATTACCTATTCAAAAGTTATGGGAAATGAGCCAAGTTGCCATTGAAATCAGACAATTTCTTTCTACCCAGCAATAGGTATTCATTTGATACGAACAAGGAAGAATAAATAACAAATTCAGTTAGAGATTTGTATATGAAGGCAAAATGCGGAGCAAAAATCCCATGATTTGGGACCAAGGCATTAGATATTGTGTCTCACATGGCTTCTTGTACAACACTTGAATTCATATGACAGGTAGCTAGCTTGTGATATTGCCATTCCACTCACATATCACATGTTCTTTGCCTGTAAATTCATCTTATTCCCATGAAAAATCAATTGGGCTAAGCATCTTAGAAATAATGATTATATAAAAAGTAATTTCTACTGATAAAATTCTAAGCTCGAATTTTGTTTGAACTAAATTCTAAGCTCGAATTTTGTTTGAACTGACCACATTTTGAGATAAAAACAAATATCTTATTTTGAGATGCAATTTCTTCCTCATTTTAAAGCACTGAATCTTTACTAAACCTATGCCAAACCCCTTATCTTCTAAAGCTTATGGGAAGGCTGATAAAAGAGGTTATGCATGCAATACACTTTAAAATTTGATAACAAATGGAGTATATAGTTGTGTACTAAAACTTGCTTGTACTATACTTTATTTAAACCTGTGTACATACATGCATAAATAGAATTACCATAGCTGTTACTTTATTTTGTAAAAGGTCTGATTATTGCTGGAAGAGTTTGTATCTTCAAAACATGTGTTAGTGCATTCACACAGTGGTTTCCAATTTTGGGGATAACTATGTGCCAAAATGCACTACAAGGAGATGAGAAATTGTTTTCTTACAATTACGTTAAAGGTGTAGGTTCCGATCACATTCCCATCCCCCGGGGCTCAACCGGAAGTAGTATATTTTTTGATGCCAGATAAAAGCACATATTTTTCTGATTGTAAATCCAAAATTTCACCTCCACATTCTTTATAGTTTTAGAGATATAGCATAAAATGTAAAATAATTGGTATACCTATTTTCCATTTCTTTTGTATTTACATAACAACCTCATCCCCAGGGTTGCATACTTTCT